>NSJW01000574.1:0-175789 GCA_019955255.1 Castanospermum australe | reverse complement strand
AATTAATGCTGACCTTGACGGAGACTTTGCTCCTACAAAGGATGAACTAAAACTCTTGTTACTTCATCAGACAGAGCACTGGCAGCTACAGATTCCTGCTTCAACTCGGCATTTCTTTTGTCAGCCCGAAGCAATTGTGTGCGAGATGGAAGATTGCAAGGGAAATAGGGGAGTAACTAACAACCATGGAATTCATGTCTCTGCACTCTGCAGTGTATAAACCCGAATAAAATTTAAAACAAGAAAATATGAAACGTTTTCATGGCGAGATGTTAATCGACATCAATCTTGCGTAGCAGTGCTCAGCAAATATTGAACTTGAAACCACATGCCATAGAATGCTTCAGAAATAAGAAATTTCTCCGATCATCTTCTAACACAATTTTCCTCTTGCTTTTTTGCAGGAAATTTATGCTTAAATGGGTCAACACAATCATTAAAGCATATCTCCACCTGTGAATTATGCATTCTTAGACAGTTAAACTGCAACGAGGTTATATTATTTAGAAAAAGAGTAGGCAGAATTATTAAATTTTTGATTATTTGTAAATAGTTATTTGAATTTTAAAATTATCTTAATGAATACTTAAATTATAATAATTATATAAATTAATATTTTTATCTATTTTTTATTTATTTTAAATTAAATAAAAAATATTTAAAATAAATAAAAATATTAATTTATATAATTATTATAATTTAAATATTAATTAAAATAATTTAAAATTTTAAAAATTATTTACAAACAAAAGGAATTTCTATACTGTTTTCCTGATTATTTATAATCATGTTCCCTCTTACAACAAGCAATAGCCAATAAGCACCCAGCAATGGCCAATAAGTCAACTACAAGAGCAAATGATCCGTTGAATGAACCACCGATAAAGGAAACAAACAACGATGCAGGGGATTGTGCTATTCTGTATGCGAATCATCTTTTTCATTTTTGTGTTTTATATATTTTCAAAGTTACACTAAATTAATCCTTATTCACTAAAAATATTAGTTCACTACTAAAACTTATCTCAATTTTATCAAAAAATAACATGTATATTGCTCCCGGTGTTTCAACTCACTCAAGGTCCAACAAGTTTATAAGGAAATTATGTGTATTTTCTATTAAATTTTTTTGACAAAAATAGTCCATTTTTACATAAATATGACAAGTTTTTTTTTTTTTGACAAATGCAGATAAAGGGATCTAGGTGAGAATTAATTCTGAGATCAAACAATCTCTAATGAAATTTAGTACACATGAGCTATAACTTATAGGCAACAAGTTCTAATTTTAATGTTTGCAATGTTTGATAGAAAATATATAATTGAAGAAAATAGAAGGAAAATAATCCATAATAATATATATTTAATATATTTTAATGAATAAAATATAATTCTCAACGATTAATTAAAATTTAAAATTGATATATATGATTTACTATTATATATTTGTATGGTATAAATATATAAATATTTTTTTATAAAATTAATATAATTTTTAATTATAATTACTATTGTCATTACTTTTTAAATTTTATGTTTTCTTGTTTTTGAAATTTTGAGAAAAAAACAAAGAAATGACTATTTTTTATTTTTAAATATAATCATATTTTCAAAAATAAATTTTAAAAAATATTTCTATTAAAACTCAACTGATAATATTTTCAATTAACATTTTGATGTCCCTAATTTTTATAAAGAACCGATAATTTTAATAATTAGTGATTAATATTTAATTATATATTTTACTTAATTAAAATATAAATACAACAAATTATTATTTTTGATGGGTTTATATATTTTATAATATTATTTAATTTTTTTTAAATAAATATTATCCATTAATTTTTACAAATAAATATATATAAATAAAAATTTTATCTTATTCCCCACACACACACACACACACACACACAAAGTTGTTCGATAAAAAATTATTTTTAAAAAATATTATATCTTAAAAATATAAATATTAAAATTAAGTAATATTATAAAATATAATAATTCATATAAAAAATAATGTATGCTATTTTATGTTTTAAAAAATAGCGAGCACCAGCGAAGGAATCTCCGTTTCTGGTTCTTTCCAGGTCCCATTTATCAAAGTGGAGTGCAAATTACAAAATCCTTCCCTGGTTGCACGGACCAAAAAAGGAGCCTCAGCAAAATCTAAGTATAAACCAATGAACTGAGACTTGGATCTCCACCCCTATCCTTCCTTTTTCTCTTTTCCTCTGTTTCTCAAGTAATAGTATTCATTGATTCAAGGCCTCCAACTACACAAGATAAGATAAAAAGAAATCAATACAAGAAAACGTAGTCGTATTCTGGTGATTGGGAAAGATGCCTTGGAGCAGGCTTTCAGGGTCGCTATCCACTCCCACGGTGGACGTCGCTATAGACATGGGCAATCCATTCCTAAACCTCACCGTCGATGGTTTCTTGAAGATCGGAACCGTAATTTCTCTACCTTCTGTTCCTCTTCTTTTTTTTTTTTTGGATATTTTTAGGATGCCACTTGCCATTGCCATCAACACCTTCTCAATCCAACGGCGTCGTTTTCTTTCTGTGCTTCAGGTCGCAGCTACGCGTGCAGCTGCCGAGGATACCTACCATATTCTCCGAAAAGGGTCGGTTATTCACCATCCCTTTCTCCTTCCATGTTATCTTATACTATTTCCCTTTTGGTTACAGAGGGAAAAGATGAAAACTTCAATGGCATTAGATTTTTTGAATGCTTTATATATTTTTTTTTTTTTTAAGTTTCTTATGTCAGAATAGGTGAGATTATTAAAGGGTTCTTTCTTTTCTTGTTTTAATTCGGGTTATTTGCAAACATGAAAGTGTTCTTAGTTTGGAATATCTTATTTTACCTTGCATTTACTCCACTAAATCGTTTGCATTGTGTACTCTCAGCTCCCAGATTGTTTCATGTAAGCTCAACGTTCGGTTCAGTTTTCCCTGTTGTTCTGTTTTGGATTATTAATTTCCATTTATGAAGATCTTTGTCAGACTAACAAAGCATGCTTGTTCCAGGAAATATTTCAAGTCGCGATTTTGAGAAGATGGTAAGTTCATCATGATTTCATGTTGTAAATCGTGGTCAATTCTTTTGGGCGGGGCCTCATTTTTAAAATGCATTTTGAAGTTTTCAGCTGTGGAGTAGTATATTGTAGCCAATTTTAACTTACCTATGATGCTTCCCCTTTTGACATATGAAACAATTGGATGAACTTCTCCATAACCTTTTCAACCGTGATATCATGCATCTTCTTGATATCACATTGTCTGCATCTCAGTAGACATTTCGTTAAGCATGCTATTCTTGATACCTTTCTCATGAGAGATAGTCTTGTTTGCAGCTGAAGAAGATGTGTAAAGAAGGTGCATATTGGGGTAAGACTCATGTTGCATGATATGCGTTTGATCTGGCATATTCATTCTGTAAATGCATTAACTCCATTTAGCATTTTCTTGTTTACGCTTACAGGAACTATTGCTGGTTTATATGTTGGAACGGAATATGGGGTAGCGAGGATCCGTGGCACCAGGGACTGGGTAAGTTCTTTCCATCTGCTAGTTTGACTTACCATTAGTCCAACCGGCAGCATTTCCTACTGCAGTCTAATTTCACTATTTAAATCGACTTATTATGAGTTTTAGATTTCATGCTAGAGATTACATTTTCCTGGAATTGCCTTCAATTTGACATCATCTAATCTGATAACAAATTTCAAGCTGTTGTTAACAAGCATCGTGTTTGGCTTTATATAAATTGGGCTATTATTATATTAGATTTTAGATAAATGGCCACTTGGGTTAGTATAGCTTAAGTGGTTGGAGTGGATGGAGATTTAGTTAGAAGTTCTAGATTCAAGTTGTGGTAATTACTCTTTAATGTAACAGTAAAAAATGATTTTTTAGAAATTGCAAGTGATATGTATTATTAACTTTTATTTATTGGGTGCACCATGCATTTTATTGGTTCATTGTGATTTCATTTTTCATTGAGATCCTTACCTCAGTCCCTTTTCTTCCCTTGGATGTACTGCAGAAGAATGCCATGATTGGGGGTGCAATAACAGGCGCTCTGGTATCTGCAGCCAGCAACAATAAGAAAGACAGGATTGCGATAGATGCCATTACGGGGGCAGCAGTTGCTACTGCTGCAGAATGCATAAATTACCTTACCTGAATGAATGAAATCGGATGTCTCAATGGTATTCTTGCATGTTTTGAAAACAGATTGCGAACTGAATGTCTCTTCTGTCATCATCTGTATTGGTTACGTATTTGAAACAGTTAATAATGTTGTAGTTTCTTCTTGGATATGCTAGCTTGCCGCTAAACCTATGTTTTGATAAATTATGTTGGTCAATTGACTGTGGCATATGTTCTCTTCTTTTTTCTTTATTATTTTATTCTTAGTTCATTTTGGTTTTCATTTAGAAGGATATATTAGTAGGCAGTGTTGCTCTTGCACGCAAGCATGGTTTGTCAGTTATCAGACACTGGCATCCGACACTTGATCCTATACAGGTTAAGATTTGCTGCAGAAAGGTTTGAAACGAGAAGTATTATTCTTATCAAGAAAGAAAGCACAGGCGACATTGACTGCTCTCTTGGATTCTATAATTTGATTAAGTTGTATAAAAAAGAACTAAAAAAGCGCCAATTCTTCATCTTGAAGAAGATCAATAATTTGAGAGTTGGAAACAATGTTTATTTCATAGGCAGTGTAATTGATACAACAAATGGACTAAGGTCTAACCATCGCCTACAAACTATTACGTCCTTAGGAAATAATGAAGATATTTATAACTGGTATCTTCCAGGCATTCCTTTAGAATTTATAAATGCTCTAGTTTTTAATTACATGATTTTTAATGCAAATTAAGTGCAATTTACAAAATGGTATAAATCAATGAAAAGTCAAGTGAAGTCAATGTAAGTAATTTATATATTTTTAAATATAAATACATTTAATTTATTAAATCAATACAAAAGTGAGCGCTCTATTTATATACATAAAGCATTTACTGTTTCTTAGGGCTTTGAACAAAACGTTATGACATAGTGTGCTCCAAGATTAATCTCATGCTATTTTAGACATCCATAAATTTCAGAACCCAAAAAAAAAAAGATATCCATAAATCTCGTTTTGAGCACATTTCATCACTGAATTTATCTAGCAGTGTGGCTGAAGCTAGAGAGGCAAATCAACATATTATTCTCTCAGCATCTTTACATTGTAAGTGGTAGATGCAAACAGAAAGTGCTTCCCATAAGCAATGGTAGATGTGCTCTAATATCTCTACCGTCTTATTTTCTTGTTTCATAATTGATACATTATATGTTATTGAGTATAAAGACCACAAAAAGGATACACAGAACTTGTCAGGAAATAGCAATAAAAATCAGGTCCGAAACTGCTCAGCAACTTTCAAAAGACTGTAGGTTTCAGCATCAGGCCTAGCTCCTCCAAGAATCATTCTTCTCAAAAGATTTGGATCATAAATCTTGGCTTTTAGATAAGCCTTAATCAAGGTATTATATACAAAAGTATACCTACAGTACTTAGCTTTATGACATTCTTCAAACAATCTCTCCACATTTCCTACATCGCCTTTCTCAGCAAAAATCTCAATAATTGAAAGAGTCGTCTCCAACCATGTGGTTGAATTTCTAACCCTCTTGCTAATTGTCAAATGCACGCCCAAGTGTAATGTCTTCAAAGCTTGTTCTGCCATACCTGATTTCAAGCAGCCTAGAGCAAGATGTCGATAAGTTATGGCATTTGGTTTGCACCCATTTGTCTTCATATTTTTGTACAGTCTAGATGCTTTATCAATAACTCCATGTCTGCAATATACAGACATCATAGAATTGAATTGCTCTACAGATTTTAATCCTTTTCTTGTTTGCATTTCTAACCAAAGTTCTTCAGCTCGGCTTAGCTGTCCAATTCTACCAAATGCTTCAATGGCCAACAAGTAACTTTTAGATCTAACAAAGGGGAGTTCTTGAATGATACCCCAAATTCTCTCTAGCTCCTTTTGGTTCCCCAAATACCCATACAATATAAGCAGGACTTCCAATGTTGACCAGTTATTCCCTGTCATAGACTTCTCCACAGCTTCAACATATGCTTCAGCAGCAGTATATAACCTGGCCACTACATGTGCAATAGCTAAAATGCAGTAGGATATTTCATTTGGCTCAACCTGTGCTTGTTTCATTTGACTGAAGACCTTCATCAAACCTTCAATATTATGTTCATTAGCTTCTATTTTCATCAGAATATTGTAGGTGGACACATGTGGGGTAACCTTATCGGCCTTCATCTGAGTAAGTAATTTCGGTATCATTTTCTTGCGGCTTGGTGAGGAATGTAGAATTATGAGGCGGTTGAAAACCAAGTGTGAGATGGGATGACCCAATTCTCTCATTTTTTTCATGTACTCAAGGGAAAGCCTTATCACGCCTTTATCCAAGCATGCAATCACTAAATTGTTGTAGAGCAACTCGTTCTGAAATTCACCAGGAATACGAGAGAAGAGCTTCTCACCGTGTGATATTCCATGAAGCTTAGTGGTAAATTCCAGAAGATAAGAGTAATCCAGTTCCCTAGGTCTGTAGGGCCTCTCTCTGATCATCCATTCCATCACCTGTCAATAGCCATACACGAGAAAATGTTAAGCAGTTATTAGAACTGAAAGTTTCAAACAATGGACACAAGAATACAATATATCTATTGCAGTAAACATTCACCAACCAAAGCAGAAGAAAAAAAAAAATTTAAAACCAGAATTTACCATCCCAATTAACATTCACTTAAAGAGGGGGTGTCACCTCAAGTGCGCGTTTGTTCATCTTGAGCTTCCGCAGACGGTTAATGGCGTGAAAGACGTCAGCTCCGTGAACGGGGAACCCATCTCCCATCCAACTACGGAAAGCAGACCCAACCGATTCACCTTTGGGGAGCTTCTCGATTCTCCAAGACAAGCACTTGGGGTTTTCTGGAGGTTCCGGATCGTTGCTGGCGAATTCTTCTGGTGCTAGGGTGCATAAGAATTTGAAATTAAGACGGATTCGAATGACACTCACCGCATTGGCACAAGGTGTTCGACGTATTGCTTGAACGAACCTCTCTTGTACAATGGCCGTCACAGTTCGCATGCTTCCCGGGCCGAAGAAAATTGAAATGATACCGGAGGAGAGTGCACCTCGTGCGGCCGAGGGCTATATCCCACGTCCCAACCCAGCCCACATGGCTGTGAAGCTTCAACTAGGGCCCCCAAATATTGACGGGTTTCATAGTTTTCGCAATTACCATTGGTCATTTGGGCTCTGCCACGTACTCTTTCTCAGAAAAACAAAAAAAAGATACCATTGGTGATAATTTTATTTTTAAATCTAAAATTTAATCTATCTTAATATAATCTAATATCTATTTTAATTAATCTAAAAAAAATTTCTTATATAGTTATACCGTATCTATAATTATTATTTCTCCCTTGATTTGCTGTAATATAAAAAATTAATATTAAACTATTATTTAATACTAAAATGTTATTGAATGATTTGTATGTAGAATAATATTTTCTATAACAATAATATTTATATAAATAAAATATTCACACATTGGATGACATATATTAGTTAATAGTAATAGTTAGGGAGGATAAAAATTTTTTATTTTTGGAGATCCTTGCAGAGACTGTTTCATTCGAGGATCTAAATTTGAAGATTTTTTTCTCGTGAAAATGGAGATAGGGGTAAAAATCTCCCCGGAACCTATTTAGGAACGGGGATGGGGACGTGAACTATATCTCCCGTCCTGCGGGGTCCTCGTCCCTTTTAAATTACCTAAATATCCTTAATTTATATATATATATATATATATATATAATAAGTTGTAACCCTTTTAGTAATTTCACTTTTCTGTTTTTAATATTATTTAAAAATAAAAAGTTAAAAAAGCCTTAACTTTCCATAGGTTCATAATCATATTGTGATTTGCGGCATTTGCCTTCCTTACTTTGAAAGACTAAAACCTTTTCTTTCTTCACTGAACCCTCCACCGTGCGTTGTCGTCGTGCTACAGCCGTTTGTCCTCCACTAGCACATTGTCTATTCGTTCAGTTCGAGGTAGAAGCCGCTCACGTCCAATCGCCATCGCGCTACCCAGCCTTCCACTAGCACATCGTCTGTTCATTCAATTCGAAGCAGAGGCTGCTCACGCTCAGTCGCCACCATGTCACCCAGTCTCCACTACTTTGTCGTCGTCCCAGTCCCCAAATTCAAAAACCAACTTGACCAGTCCTCACTGTGTTGCCGTCACCCCAATCCCTCAGTTTTTTATTTTTTTAAATTGTTTTGGGGTTCTCGCGGGGATTTGCGAAAGATTTAAGGGAGGAGAAAAAAATTCCCTTGTGACGAGGATCAAGGGACAGGGGACAGAAGAGAGCATGGGTGGCGGGGACAGGGAGCAGCGAGGACGGGGAGCGGGTACCTCCCCGCCCCGACCCCATGCGGGTGCCACCCTTAGTATTAGTAGTAATCGACTTAATAATAGTTTAGGCACAATTAATGCTAGGCAACATATCACATTTATGGTGATATAATAGAGTATTAATTGGTAATTTTCGTGCAACTCAACCCACCATGTGGTGTTGGCTGTCCAAATTTGTAATAGAGAAAAGTTATACAGTTAAGAAAAAAATTATCAAAATTTTTTATAAAATTAAGTTAGATTTTTAAGGATAGTTGTTGGATAAAATGAAATAGTAGAATTTATCACTTATCTAAGAGTCAAAAGCATGTCAAACCATTTTATAAAAAATTTTGTTAAAAAAATTTCTGATTAAATAATACTTTTCTTTGCAATAATGTTGTGAAGCATATAAACAACTCAAGTCTTACTGTGCAGGCAAGGATTTATCAGATTCAAATCTTATGCATATTTTTTTGGTATTTAATCTTATTCTCTTAATTAAATATTGATAATGTAATAAATAAATACGTTAATTTAAAGGGAAAATTATTGTTAATTAAAAGAAAAGGATACTTGTTTGCTGACTTGTAAGTTGTAAGCATTTAATTAAGAGATTTTATTTTTAAATTGTACGTAATGATGTCGATTGATTGGGGTAGCTAATCTCATCTAATTAATGGAAGAAAGCTTTAATTCTTGTTTACTGATTGTTATCAATAACTCAACCAGTACAAGGAAAGGAAATGAAATCTCAAAGGTATAAGCAAGAACACGTAGGGTCATATATGCCTAGTTACATGAATCACGCCACGCACAAAAACTCCATGATCAACTCTACATGACATCTACCAGGACAATCCTATTTACAAAACCAATTAATATACATATGAACATATAAAATCCCTATTCCGCAGGAACAAATTGACAAGGAACTGAAACACTGGAATCATTTCACAGCATATTATGGTTAACGAGGCTGTAGCAGTGAAAGGCTTGCGGTCCCTTTTGAGAGTGGTTGAGGATCATGTTTAAGTGACATCTTCATCTTCACCTAACACCAAGATTCTCCACGTACTTCAGCATGTCTAGTGTGACTTAGTCTAGTGCCCGTGTGGGACTAGTTCTTGCTTGGCCTGAAGACAATAGGAGCCGAGCTTGCCTTTCTCCTCCTGTTAAACTCCTGGATCAGAGATGGTAGCATTTCCAGCACATAAGTGACATAACCATGGTTGAGTTTACCAAGCAGCCAGATTTAAATTGATAATGCATCCATCTAGTCTTAGCAAACTTCAAGAGAAGATAACTTCATCTAATAAATCATCCCACGATCATCTCCTCTAGTTCAAGTGCTACATACTCCTCCTCCTGTTGGAGGTTCATCCAGCCACTACTTTTTGCCAAATCTCGACCCACAACATCATCTAATGTCTGATCTAGCTCTGGTCTCAAGCTCAGGTATGAGTTAACTCTAGCCCATACTTCCTTAAGAAGATAGTGTCCCTTAGGCATTGGATGTAGGCGGCAGTTGAAGGAGAAGGGAATTGGGAAGTAAGTTGGTGATTTCTCATATATTTCAAGGAGCACCTCGTTAACTATGTTAAAAAGAAGCCGGTGATCATAGGGGTTGATAATCTCTTCTTCAGAGGATTCAATTTCATGGCTCAAAGATTTATCCAAATCCTTGAATAAGGAGGGCTTTAGTGGCTGGTCTACTGTGTGCCACATTTGAATATGATCATTTCCCATGAAGCCCGAAAATTCAAGAACGCCTTTCACATATTTGAAATTGGAATCGTTGTCTGTATCTGATTTAAAATGCAGGAAATGATTGTCAAGACTCTTGTTTGTGCCTTCTGCTGTTACACTAGCATTTGTGTTACATAAAGAGCCTGGCAAAGGACATACACTTCCGCTATTTGGTAAATCAGTCTCCAATTCCTCCATGCTAGATCCTCTGGTATTCAATTCTCTACCTGGTACGATTTGGCCAAAACAATCATCAATTATCTCTGTTGCAGTTAAAAGCGCAAGGCTTATATTGAGAGAAAACAAAAAATTAACTGCAATAATTCTTCCAATGAAAGTTGTTTAATTTGAAATAAAAAATATATTTTCATGATAGCGTGGCATCTCAAAGAAATACTGTGTTAATCTAATGCATATTAGAATATATTTATTACCTCCTGCATGGCTGGTTGTATCGTCTTCACAGCTAGTTTCAAGAGCTGCCATTACCTCCTTGCTAGGATAGACAGACGTACTTATTTCCACTTGTTCTTGGGGAAAACTTCCATCTCCCACCGCTGGCTCATGTATGTCCTCCCTATGGTCACAGGTAACTGCCTCATCATTTTTCTCCCCAATCTTATCAGATAAAGGACTGGGATTCACATCTCTGCCACCCCCTCCTACTGTTTCCACGATTTCAGTCTCTGTGAAAATGATCAAATGATTTGTCTTTCTTCAAAGGAAAGCTTACTGATTTTCTTTGAGCTTGAATATCAGTTTCCGCTGTAATCCCTATGTCATTTGAATCACAAAATGCTTCATGTAGAATGAAGCCTAAAGACTCGACATTAGGCAGAGACAAGTTCCTTCTGGAAAACTTTGGAGCATTCCCACTCGTGTGAATCTTATCCTCATTTGTCAATTTTAAGCTTTTAGACATTGAACTACGCCACTTGATGTCTATGCTAAAGCTTTGCTCAAACAACTGAGTATATCTATCCAGCGATTCATTTAGAGAGGATGTTTTTCGTATGAGGCGAACTTCTTTTTGGTTGGAATCATAATCAGAAGCTTTAGTCTCATTTGAGCTTCTATTCTTTGTGTACTCTTGAATCACGCCATCGTCTAAGCTTTGTGAGACCTCTTTCTCATTACTGGGGACACTGTATTCAGGTGAAGCTCTGTGGTGGATTGCTTCAACAGCAGTTTGGTAACCACTTTTTTTGAATTCGTTAAGAGCATGTTTTATCTTCTGCTTTATAACCTGGAAACGATGAAGAACCAATTGATTCCACCCTTTGTGATTTAATCCTTGAGAAGACCTTGAAGAAGAAAAGCTTTGTTTTTGTTTCATGGCACTGTCCACACCAAGATCACTCACTGAAGGCATTGCCTTCACATAAGAAATATCTTTTGCAGAACTGGATGCAAACATTTTTGGTGCTTGAGTACCAGCAAGCAACTTTTCTCCCTTGGGGAAGGCCCAAATTTCGTTTTGCTTGTCTTTGAAGGTACTAGTGCTAATGTTTCTCATCTGTGAAGATGCGGTTAAAGGAAAAGAACCTGATTTTGTCAATCTTGCTTTGTTGTAGGAAGCCTGACGAAACTTTTCCCCACCAACATCTAGATCTCGTAGAAATTTCAGGAGTAAATCCTTCTCCACTCTAAATACCTCCAAAACATCAGCATGCTTCTTAAATTTATTGGAAATATCTGTGTTAGGCTTGTTTGTTTCCATAAGCTTTTGGTTAGGGGCAGCATCTGTTATCTTGCCCTCTTGCCCTGAGTAGTCCATGGTACCAAATGCTTTGCTCTGCACAAATTTATCTGAAGACTCTGAATGTTGAGATTCACCATGGAAGCTAACGATCCAACCTTTGGAGTTTTCTTCCTTAGACCTATTTTCAGTGCGTGGTCCTTTTTTGCGACTTTTGGGAGAACTTTTGCCTGTAGCACTCAATTTTTTACCATGTTGCCTGACCTGGTATATATATTAGATTTAGTTACAGGTATATATATCCCTGAGTTAAATACGAGACAATCTAGAACTGTTTGTGGCCACAACCTTAAATTTGAGTAAGAAGTTTTACACTTACCAGGAGGGGTTCTGCTTCGGCAACTCCAAATTGTTGGTCTTCTCCTTGATCATGCAAAATGGTGTTTCTCTTATCTGCAGATAGATCAAAGAGCTTTCTGAGCACGTAAAGTTTCATGAAGAGGGAACAAATGTTAAGCGATCTGCTAGTGCTTTCTTGAACAAAATCACCATCCTTGTTTTATTTAGGGCTACCACATCGAAGTTTTTATTAGAAAAGGTTCAATGACATATAACTAAATGGCATATGTAGTTTTAAAGACTTTCAAAGTATAAGTGGGATCACTAAATGCAGTTTCAGTTGTACGCAGAAGGTCTTCTGTCCCAATACAAGCAGTCTACATATGCTATGATTTTCCAAGAAACAAGGAAGTGAATAAGTTGTGCTAGCTACAGGAACAAAATCATGTATTAAGCTTGATTTTATGTTTATCGATTCCTAATTCTCTGATAACATGAACTGAATCGTCTCCTAAAATTTCTGTTTTATTATGTAGACCTTTTGATGATTCCTTTCAAGATAAATATGTACACCCATAATATTTGATTCCATATTATAAAAAGCCAATTGCAACGATTCATATATCAGCAGAGAAGTAAACTAATTTTAAACAACAATGAGTAAAAGAAAAAGGATGTGAAGTCAAATTGCTTACATCTGGCATCTGTTCCCCAGTTATGATGCTTTTTGCGAGGAATCACCTTTTTGACGTTATGCCAATGATGGTAGTCAAGAATTTGAAGTATGCCCCACATACATCCTGGATTATTCTTCTGAACTTGAACAGTGGATTGCTCGGAAGAAAGGAAGTGCTTTCCCATATCTAAATCCAGGTTATCTACTGTAGTTTTAAATCCACTCGAGTGATAATCAATTCCTGCCACTAGGCCTTGTCCTGCGGAACCGTGATTTAAGATATAAACAACGAAAAGTGTATGTTAAAAGAAAAGAGAGCACCATCGAAACCGAAAACTCATTCCTTACTTTAATTGTCGAGCATGGGTTTTAGATTGTGTTCCAGATTTCTTAACAAGCACAGCAGAAGAGGTCCTCTAACCTTGTTCTTCAATCTTCGTCAGAATGAAGTACATATATATGGATGGCCAAGAAATAGCCGCAGGCAGGTTTTCAAAACTGTCTTGCCACAATAGAACAAAGAAGCAGAGAGTAAGAAACTGAAAATTCTTCTGACTATCTACATGAACTTTTTAGCTGAAATATAAATCAGACCATCAATAGCAAATATTCATATTACATATTCTTTTGCAGCTGTTGGCAGATAACTGATAACGACTTGCTGACTCTTGTTATCCTCAAATTCATATTCATATATTACCGAATATCAATAGGACAGAAGTTTTTTTTTTAACAGGAGAAAGGAGAAAATATATGAAATTAAGAACAACGGCTGAAGTATCAGATTAACTGAAAACAATCAAGAGAACATATGGTCAATTGTCAACTACAGGCTGCAACCTGCAGTTTCATCGAACTTCATCAAATTAAACCGGCCGAAACTAGGATATGTTAAAATAAAAATTGAAATATTTAACAGAGAAACATGCAACTGATCAAATATTAAGAGGAACAATGATATAACTCGTAACGTGACAAATAGACGAGTTAATTATTTAAAAACTTAAAAGACTTTCATGCCTCGTTTCAAGAAGCTAGCGCCTAGCAGCATAACAGAAGGTTCTTCATTCTTCAACGTTTCTTATAGAATTGAATGCAAAAGAAGAAACGAAATTAACAGCAATTAATGAAATTCTAACCTCTTAGTGATGGGAAAACGTAAAGCAGGTTCTTTTGTCGTGCTGCAGCACGACAAATAGCCAGAGTCCCGCGAGTAATGGCGCAAGAACTGAAGCAGTTGATCAAAACAAGCCTTGAGGAAGCGGTATAAAGTGAACAACTTCGACTGCAACTACTAAATTACAAGTCAACACATGAAGATATATTAATATTATTATTGCTGCGATAAACCCGAGAATGCAAGGTTGAACAAAGTACATAGAAAGGGTAGTTATGGATTGGAAGTCCTCTTCGTGTTCTGGGTTTCCAGAAATATGGAGGCGAACCACGCCACGACGCCCGCGGGCCAAAAGCTGGTCTTCTCGCTTAACTCTGACTCGGACCAACCAAACGAAGCAAAGTCTGCTAAATTAAGGTGTAAAGTGTATTCTCACCAAAAAAAGTTGTGAAGTCTAAAGCAATGACCGCCAAAATTTACGCACAATAAATATCACATTATTTTAGTTCTTGCATATTAACGTGCAAAGTTACTATCCATATATATCATGTGCATAAGTTTGTTGTAAAAAGTAAATAGTCATATAAAAAAGAAAAAGGTTAGACAATCAAAATTATTTTTAAAAAAAATATTTAATAGAATGAGTTAGTCATACTTTATTAATTTTAGAATAGATAATTAGTCTTTATCATTTTATTTTATCCAATAATCACTTATGAATTTAGATAAATTTAGATTAAATTCAGTAGGTAATATTGATATAAAAAATAATATAAAAAATTTATGTTAGGACATTTTCCTTTTTCATATATAAAATTTTTTTGTTCTCAAAAAATTATGGATGGGAGTTTAGAAACTTAAGCTTAGGCCACCAAACCAACTCATAAAAGTGATCATTTTAAGAAAAAAGTATTGTGTAAAAACCTGATAATCAATTAAGGACCAAAACTTTAAAACTTATCAATTAAGGGATTAAACTTATAAAAACACGTTCAGCTAAAAGATATCAATAAAAAAAATAATTTGTCACATATAATTCTACATTTTCTCATGTTTCAAATTATTTTAATATGTAAAGTTAAATTTTTTTTTCACATTTTTTGATCAAGAAAACTATTTTTAAATAAATTAAGTCTCTTAATTGACAATAATTAAAGTTTAATTCTTTAAGTAATTAATCATAAAAAGAAAATTTAGGTTCTCATATCATCACGATCTGTCATTTTAACAGCGGTTGCGTGTTTGTCAACGAACTTCCTATAGGAGAAGAGACGTTAAAACGAGGGTTGGAACTTGGAGGCAGCAATATCTAATCTGCATGATGTCAGCTGAAATGGTGCTGGTATCAGTAGCTATCAGCACACATGGTGTCCAAATCCAGCTAATTAGTACGTGTGCAAATTCTTGTTAAGGAAAATCATCAAACGTTATTTGCTGGTGACTTATTCAGCGAAGCTGAACCAAGTACATAATTCACTGCAAAAATTGATTCCCGCGAATTCACTAAGTCAACAACCCTCTTTAATATTGGGAATATGAAGATTGAGAATAAATTTTTGTTATGTAAAAGAGGATAATAAAATTGGTGTCGATATAAGTCAGCACGCATGGTACCCAAATTGATAAAAACACTGGTGCAAGCAGGGTGTTCTAGAATTAGTTCAGACAAAAGATCGCATGGATAATTTATGTGACTAGTACGAAAGAGCTTTAAAAAATAACCAGAAGACCATTGAAGAGATGACCAGGAGGGGCAGGAATCCTTGAATGTGAATTCAAGAATTCAACTATCTTCTCTCTTACCGAAAACAAAAAAGATATCCTCTCAAAAATTGATGTTCTAGATTTCAAAGAACCCGCAGAAGAAATTCACATGCTGATTCTGCGCCTAACAAGTTGACTGAACCAATGGTATTCCATAAGAGTTCATTTACCAAACCAAAAAAAAAAAAGAATTCGTCAACATTGAAATTGTATAATTGGTCTTCTTTAAGGTTCCAAAATAGACCGTTCCGTGGAGAACAAGACACGTGTTGAATACGTCAACCATTTACAACTTGAATTCCGAGCTGATAATGGTCCAGGCCCTATAGTTTTGACAGAAACTAGACCCAGCCCAACCTATAACTTGATGCGGACGTACAAAATGCCCATGTCTGAATCACCGTGTGCAGACGACCCAGGAATCATCAGGTGCGATGTTCGTGCATTGTAAACCCCGTTTTTCAACCTACCCGCTGCAGTGAGCCCATTTGCTTCAGAGCATACCCAATGAAAATGAAATTAGGGATGAGATCCAGCGTAGTTGGACTTTTGCATATAAACATTTAAGAAGATAAAAGGAGAACAAATATGTAGAGCTATAATATTACGTATAGATTTATGCCAAAAAAAATGTTTGATGTCACACAACACAAATTCATAGATAAATATAATAATTAAATAAAATATAAATTTATATATTTGTGAAGTATTATTTATATTGCATTAAAATTTTATTATAAATTTAATTTTAATTTACTGTTAATATATAAAATTTTATATTATTATTTAATTATAGATTATTAAATTATTAATTAAAATTAATTAAAATAATATATACTTAAAAAATTAAATTTTAATAATATATAATTAAATAATAATATAAAAAAATTTTACAGTAACAATGAATCAAAATTAAATTTTTTTATTATATATGGTTAATGTCGTGGATTGTTGTTTGGGATTTTGACGAAAAGGATTTTTCTATTTCGTTGGACTGATACTTGAGAGGGACATGGCGAATGAGAGAAAGTATTGCATGGGAAGCAAAATGAAAGGGGCATGACTCGTCAAACTTGTGGATGACATAGAATTGCAAGTGAGACAAACGCGTCAAGTGCTTGCAAGGTAAGGGAACGGGGGTGTGGTGCTCCTGCATGCTTACGGCTAATGACAATGACAATGACCATGACCATGGTGGCTATTGCATGCCTATCAATTCCCTTAATCTAGTCAAACCTCATGAGATTGTGTTAGCTCAATGGCTGGCATTCTATTCAAGAAAATATCTTTCCTTGGACTTTTACCTCCTCTTCCATCCCCTCTTTTTCAACCTTGTGATTGATTGTGTTCATTTTAAGTAATTTGTTTTGCATATCATTCATACAGTTTTCTGGAATTTGAATATCAAACATTCTCTTTGCTGTTTGAACAAAATAAAGTTGAAAAAGAAACAGGAATCCCAACATTAGGTCCTTGCGTTTGCAAAATTAACTATAGGACTAAGTCTAGTGTGTTCTCAAATATAAATGTTCACAATTTTTTTCTTGTAAGAGAAAAACCAAACTAAACTCCCAAGAGATAAGAGAATCTTCATACCATTTTTGGCTTACTACTCATTGGCTTATTGTTTTTGGCTGAAGTGGAAAGCATTAGGACGCATTCCAAATTGATGTGGGCAGAGCAAAAGGTCCACGAGGCAATAAGATATATCGCACTAAACTGAATTAAAAAATATCAAAACGACAGCAATGGTTGAAGTCTGAAGTTCTCTCAAGTGGAACCAATTTTAATATTATATATAAGTTTAATTTTAAGGATCCAAAGCTTATATTATTATTATATTTATGACCACTCTTTTCATCAGGCAGCTGAGTCAATGCATCACCCCATGATGTTTCTTCTGGAGTAGTTTCAAAGAAAATGCAATTGCGATTGTGCTCCCAAAACATAATATATAATTGGCACAAAGATTAAATAGTCATGGAAGTTTGTGTCCGCAGATAGTGATATGATATCCTTATCAAAACAAATCTGAACTACCACTTTACCAAAATTAATTAATAGCAAAATTTACGATGCTAAACATTCATTAGAGATGTTAAATTTTAGACTCTCATCTCAACGAAGCACACAAGAATGAATAACCGAGTGCCCGATTGAATTTCATTACTCTATTATCAAGGAATGGTTTGGGGCAGCTAGCTGTTCATAAAAAAAGACAACGGTGCGAAAGGGTAGGTGTGGGTCATGCAAAGTTGCAAAAGGATTGTGGAGAAGGTGGCTTAGGCCAAGGTCTTGCCACTTGCAAATAATGAATCATGATGGCATTGAATTGAGCCCTCCATTGTTTAATTAATGACAACTGATTTTATTTAAAACAACAACTTTTTGATTCACCGAGCCTGATTTTCGGCACCATAAAATTTGCGATAGGTTATTTCCTACCCAACTTAGCTTTTTTTTTACCCCTTTGACTTTGAGAGTGGTGTTAGAAAGCAATCATATATACCTAAAAACCATAGTCTCGTGATAAGGAACAGTTATTACAATTGCTCAGTGTCAGACTTGTATAAGTCCAATATGTCCCTGGGGAGAATTGGCATAATTCTGGGAAGATTACCAAGTAGATGACTTCCTGTGTTGCTGGTTTATTCAAAGAACAAAGTAATCTATACCGATTCGAGCACAAACTATTAGTGTTTTCTGAATAGGATGGGATAGGATAATATTATATAAATAAATTTTTATATAAAAAATTAATATATTTATTATTAAATATATATTCAAATTAATATGTAATTTAACGACTTTTTTTTATCTCATTTAAATAGCTTTTATATAACATAATCTTTAAGGTGACGGTAATTTTGAAAGTAAGATTAATATCATAAGTATATACATACAAAATTTTAATAATATTATATAAGAATTGTAATTTAATTTTTAAAAGTCACATTTCATATTTTTTTTAAGATTTATATTTTGGTCCTCTCTTTAGGAATATAATTTACTTATTACTATATCCAACACTTATTAGTTTTATCTAATTATTTACATATATGAATTTAATGCTGTGACAAAAAAATTCAAGTTTATTGGCTCTACGCTATTTGAGGGGAAAGAAATTCACGAAACTAGCTTTGTGATATAATATTTCTCTCATTTATTAATTATATTATGTATATTATATATGAATATAAACAATGTCTCATGAACAATAAAAATATAAAAAATATTTGGATAATAAATTCATAATAAAATAAATATTAAACGTCAAGCTTAGTTTCGTGAATATGATTTTTTTTAGTAAATTTTAAATTGATAAACTAAAAAATTTTATCTAGAATTTAAAAGGCCCTGTTTGTAAGCTTTTTGTTGAAACTATTCGCTTTAATTTATACTATGTAAGATTTTTTTTTTTTGGCTGAGGTATGTAAGATAAAATTTAATCAAACCAACAAGGGATATTTGTACAATTCAAAAAATCTCTGTTAATGTTTAATTAGAAATTTAGAATGTAAGAATACAGTGGAAGATGTTCCCTCGTTCAAAGTCCAAACCTCGCTTGATCAAGGAATTGCTTAGAAGGATAAATTCTTTGACTCCGTAAAGTAAGAAAATTCTTTGAAACGTAATATGCTCGCAAACCACTGCAAGCCAAGTGGATTTTTTTTTGTTTACAATTTTTTTTACTAAATTTAATTCTTGCCGGGAATCACCTAGTAAAACACAGAGTATTGTCATTTATGTACAAATAAATTTTTTTTCACGCTCTTTATAATACTTTTACGAGATGAAATAACGATTCGATTTAACAATTTTTTTTATTTTTAAACAATTCAAAATTTTCACTATTATCACTTATATTCATTAATTTTTTTAAAGAAAAGGAAAAATATAAAAGCTTACCTTCCGTCCCAAGCATCATTAAACACATTCTAAATGTCAACATTAATAATTCAACATAGCAAAGTCAACGGAACTAATGGCATGCATCTACATCTACATCTGCATAGTCTCAGCGGTTATTACAGCAATATTAATGATGATTTTTTTTTGACGTGGCAAAATTAATAATGACAACCGCCACACCAGTAACACATTTAATTTTATATATATATATATATATATATGAAAATTTAATTTGTATAAAAAAATTTAATTAAAATTTAATATATCATTAAATAAAGTAATAATGAGTTATCAATTTTTTTAATAATTTCTTTTTTTTTGAATTAAAACAAAAAACAGAAATTCTTTCCAATTTTGAGAGAAGTACGATGCGAAAAATTGAGAAAGTTAAGAAAGTTGAGCCAAGCTCGCTCGGGTGAAAAAATCTCGAGTTGACAATTTAGCACGAGGAAGCAATGAAGGAGTGCCATGTGTCAGTCAACCTTACTTTCTTCGATACCGTCCACTTGATCCAACGGTACACGGTTTTCAAGGTCCATTTCAAAAAAAATTTATTTTGAAATTATTTTCCATTTTGTCCATGTTGACTTGTCGTGCCTTACCCAGAATTGATGAGCTCCATTAAAATTTCATCCCCCTTTTCTTTTTCTCCCAACGAAACACAAGACAAACGCAAAAACGCTCCAAAGGCAGAGTGTGTGGCACGCTGAAATTATTCATCACTGCCAATGCCAGAGTGGTGGTCCCAGGTCTCGTCCACTAGCGGCGGAGCGTGTATCTCACGCTCCTTAAAAGCAAGTTTCTTGACGAACAAGCGCGCTACTAAATCCGGACATAAACCTTTGAGTTTTACTCAACCCCAGATAATCTAGTCAACGCAATCACCATAAAACATTAACTTTTTTTTTTCTTATTATTATTTAGAAAACCAGCGTTTTCTTATTTCCGAAAACCTTTATTCCAAAGTCAACGCCTCTCTCTCTCTCTCTCTGCTCTAGCGTCCACATCTTGTTCTCTGCTTCAGCTTCTCTTTCTTCACCTTCTCTTTCTATCTCTCGTGCTGCTTATCTAGACCAAGCGGCCATGAATAATCGGTTGTAGTTAGCGTTGTTATTACTTATTTGCCTCTAATTTTTATTATTTTTTGTGTTGCGATGGGTAACGGTATAGGCAAGCTAACTGTGTGTTTCACCGGCAACGGAGGGCGTCACCGGAAGCAGGATATATCGATTTTGATAACGGAGCCCCTCGACGAGGGACTCGGCCACTCGTTCTGCTACGTTCGGCCTGACCCGACCCGTCTCTCTTCCTCCAAGGTCCACTCCGAGGAGACCACCACCTTCCGAACAATCTCAGGCGCATCTGTCAGTGCTAACACATCGACCCCTCTCTCCACGGCCTTCGTTGACATGTACTCCTATGGCTGTATTGATAGAGCTGCAGCTTTTGAGAGTTCAACCTCGTTTGCTTCGCATCCACTGCAACCAATCCCAAGAAATCTCATGAATTCTGGTCCGTTCTCGGGAAATCTGGGTGGAATTCCTGGGTCGGGTCCACTTGAGAGAGGATTCTTATCGGGTCCAATCGAGCGTGGATTTATGTCAGGTCCGCTAGATCGCGGGTTGTTCTCGGGTCCAATGGAAAGGGGTAGCTCCGATCAGTTCCAGAGAAGCTTCTCTCATGGGGGTTTCGCTTTCAGACACACAACGCGGAAGGGACGATGGATTCGAGTTCTTCAGAGGGCAATATCCAAAACCTTATCTCGGGGACAGAACTCGATTGTTGCTCCAATCAAAGGGGTTGCGGCAGTTAAAGAACTCGATTGGATTATAGGGCCGGAGAAACACAATGAGAATTTGACTGTAAGTAGCGTCAATTTCAGTAGCGATGGTAGTTTAGAAGATGACGATTCTCTGGAAAGTCAGAATCTTCAATGGGCTCAAGGGAAAGCGGGGGAGGACCGAGTTCATGTTGTGGTGTCCGAGGAGCGCGGTTGGGTTTTCGTGGGAATTTACGATGGCTTCAATGGTCCTGATGCTCCCGATTACCTGCTATCAAATCTTTACTCCGCCGCGCATAAAGAATTGAAGGGATTATTGTGGGATGATGGGTCTGAAAACGCCGCTGCCCCTGACGCCTCCGCCCTTCAACCGGAGAATTCGAATTTTGAAATGCGAGATTCGTTGCCGAGCTGTGATAGTGATGTGAGGAAGGAAAGTTTGGTAGATGCTTGTTCTCAGTGTTCCGAGCCAGAGAATCATCCGTGCGGAAGTGGGGATGCGAATTTCGATCCGATTTTCAAGAGAAAGCGAGGCAAGAATTTTAAGAGCAAGTATAAAGGGGCAGCCAAGAAATGGGAGGAGAATCAGAGGAGGTGGAAGTGTGAATGGGATCGCGAGAGATTAGAGCTTGATAGAAGATTGAAGGAGCAACTAAATCGATCTGGGTCTGGTGGAACAGGCGCAATTAATCATTCAGAAGTATTGGATGCTCTTTCTCAAGCTCTGAGAAAAACAGAGGAGTCTTATTTGGATATTGCAGATAAGATGGTCGTGGAAAATCCAGAGCTAGCGTTAATGGGTTCATGTGTTCTTGTAATGTTAATGAAGGGAGAGGATGTTTACGTGATGAATATAGGTGATAGTAGAGCTGTGCTAGCTCAAAAAGCGGAGCCTGATTATTGGCTTGGGAAAATCCGGAGACTTGGAGAGGATCAATGAAGAAACAATGAATGATCTTGAATCGTGGGACGGTGATAGGACAAACTTGGTTCCTAGTCTAAGTGCGATTCAGCTTACCAAGGATCATAGTACCAACGTGGAAGAAGTAAGTTATTTACCTCACTTTGACTGTTTAGATCGGGGTTGCATTGATCTGCTCATCTTGATCTTGATAGAAAAATTTCTAATTTCCATTTCAGGAAAGTCCAGAGAATTAAAAAAGAACACCCAGATGATGCTTGTGCAGTGGTACATGATCGTGTTAAGGGTTCTCTGAAGGTTACCCGAGCATTTGGTGCTGGATTTCTTAAACAGGTTGGTATCTATTGTAGATGCCTATATATATCCAAGTGTTACCTACTTTGCAGTTAACTGCAGCATTGCCTTATGTCCCCTTTCATCCCAAGTTATGTGAATGAATGTGAAGGAATTTTTCAAAAGGACGCCATAATTGTAATGTTCTACATATGCAATAACATATTCGTACCCTCTTCCACATTTATGTTATCACAGATGGGTTCTTAAATCCAGTAACTAGCCTAATCCTTTAGATGTAACAAATTTTGCTACCGCTAGTATGAGCTGTGATTCTGTGAAACTACAGAAGCCATGTGTATGAAACTAAAAACTTCCCAGTCTTTCCTTTTCACTGAAACTGGGCTCCTAACATATTACTGTCATGTGAACTCATCAATGGGAATTAGTCTCACTCTTCACAAATCTGCCATATTTCCAAATTACACCGAAAACTGAGCAGTGCTTTCTAGCAGAATTATTTTTGAGCTTCTTGCTGAAAATAGAGAACAGAATGCACGGCATTTTAGACTGGGAAATATCTCTAATTTTGTTTTTCATTTGATTCTGGATTCCCTTACAACGGGCATTATTCTGCATTTTCTAATTGCTGGTTATCTCTTGAATGCTTTCAGCCTAAGTGGAACAATGCACTTCTGGAGATGTTTCGAATAGACTACATAGGCACTTCTCCTTACATCAGCTGCCTACCATATCTAAAGCACCATAAATTAGGCCCAAAGGACAAATTTTTGATTTTATCCTCCGATGGGCTATACCAATACTTGTCAAACGAAGAAGCAGTAGCTGAAGTTGAGCTTTTCATCACGTTGCAACCTGAGGGAGACCCGGCTCAGCATTTGGTTGAAGAAGTGCTATTTCGTGCTGCAAAGAAAGCTGGTATTACTAAAATTTTCAGTTAAAAGGTCACATAATTGCTTTATAGAAACTGAAGAATTGGGGTTTTACTATTTTTTTTTTTTTTTTGCCTTCTTGATCTTCAGGTTTGGACTTTCACGAGCTGCTCGAAATTCCACAGGGTGATAGGCGTCGTTACCATGATGATGTTTCCATCATTGTTATTTCTTTGGAGGGAAGGATATGGAGATCCTGTGTACAAGTATAGTAAACTGAAAACCATTGTTATATTTTTTTGTTTTTTTAAAAAAAAGAGGAAGAAGAGAGATATACTGGCGAAGGGTCAGGCATTACCCTTTTGCTGTTTTCCCCCCACCCTGCTCACCTTTTGTGAATTAGCAACTGAAGCTCTGGGAGAGTGCCTAAGAGCTTAAGTTGTGCAGTTTAGTGGGGTGGTGAGGAACGTAAAGTCGTAAAAAGCTGGATTTTGTTTATTATAACTCTCACATAGAATTGCAATTTTTGTAATAAAACCCATTCCTTGAAAATCTTTTTGCCCTGCATAAAGCTTTCTGCAGTTCTGGTTGGTATATGGCAGAGCTAGTCATCTGAGTATCGGCATCTTTCTAAATTTCAAACTAAAAAAACAATACATGTTCCAATCAAAAATGCCCGTGATAGGCTCATTCAGGTTATGTTTGCCTCTTCATTTTGATGTGGATCAAGCACCTTCTGCAATAAGGAATAAGGTTCCCGAGCATTCTTTTTTGTCCTGCACTGCATTCTTTCAGCAAAGGGGTCTTTTTTTTTTGTTTCTTTTTCCCTTCCGAGAGTCAAATTCAAACAGGATGCTTCTGTTATTTTTTTTCTAATAAGAAATAAAACATCTAGTGGTGTTTCGTGTCCGCCACGTAGCACATCAAAATCAACTTTGCAATTTGGATTTTGACCTTTGCTGTCCTTTCTTCATCTTTTCATGAGTCTACATTAACATACAGCGAGTCTCAGAATAGGAAAGGTTCAATGAACTGAAAAGAGGGTTGTATGAACTATGAATCTATCAAATCAACCTTGGACTTGAAGCAGCGGACCATTTGGTTCAATTCTCATCATCTGTCAGTCTATATTGAAAAAGTCTTAAGGATCAAAACTAAATCTCACCTGGGAAATTACACAAGAAAATTAGTCTTCATCGTTTTCTCAGCAAAAAAAGAGAAATTAAGTCTCTATTGGTCTATAAAAAATTTATTGTGATAGAGGGATTGTTAAATTATTGACAAAAAAATCAATATTATACAAGTTTTAATATATATTTTACGATGAAAAAAAAAAATCAACGAGTAGAATTCATGCAAACTGATTTCTTATAAAGACACGTTGCATGTGTTCCTGTGATCAAATTAAAATTTTCTTAACTACTAGCTACCATTTGTCTTGGAATTAAATGCACTGCAGCAAGCGGAGGTGGGCATCAGCCACATCTAATGAATATTCCGTCACTTTTTTTCATAAAATTCGAAGTAAGGGATTCATTCGGTCATGCTCCCCCCTTTAGTGCTCTGGTGATCTAACTTATCACATCCATATCAAAATCTTCTCCTCTTATTGAATAATAGAAAGGGAGCAAAGTTAGAGAAATAGATATACATTTAATTTTAAATATAATTAATAAACTTTATAATATATTTTGATGTATCTTTACGCAATAAAATATATCAATATGTCTTTAACATAGTCTTGTTACATGAGAAATCCATCACAACCAATTACTTTACTAATGGAAAATATGCAATAGAAGAATTTAGAGAACTAATCGATCTCTTTCCTTTATTTATTTATTTATTTATGAAATGTTGTGTTTCTACACTTCTACTTGTAAACCACGCCCAAACAATGGATATTTTTATTTTGTGATGCTTCAAGCAGAGATGAAGGATAGCCAAAACAAAAAAAAAAAGCGTGAGATGAAGCTCATGTTAATTCAAGCAAGTGCTACACAGGCTTTGAAGGGCCCAGTCGAGGACATTGGATTTTCATCCTAAGCCCAAAACATTCACCTAGTAAGTAGTTGGACTTATATTCCAATTCATGAACTCTGGCTGGGTGTCCCATTTTTTCTGGAGACTAAAGATCCACTACAATAAAGGGTCTGTCTGTTGGCGCTTACTCCACAATTCGCTTGCTTACCTCGCCTGCGTTGTGGTTCCAGAAGATATTTCTCCATCTAAAATGTTTTTTTTGGAAAAAAAAAAAACAGAAAGAATTCCCCGGTGCTAGCCAATTGAACGACGATATTCTCAAACCTAATAAAGAGCAATGCTATTTTTTTTTCAAAGAATCATTTAATTTTTTAATTATTTAAAACATAATATATTAAATAAAATAAAATATATTATCGAGAAAGGGAGATAAGTCTTTGAATATGAAAATTATAATTCAATTTTTAAGAATGACATCTTATGAGATAAATTATATCATTATCATTTTCGATTTAAAAAAATAAGACTTATGAGATAATTTAAATAAGTTGAATCTTATGAGTATATTTTTTATTTACACAAAAAAATATTAAATAAAATGATATAAGTATTTAATATTTTAAAAATTAAAAATATTTAATATTTTTTAAAAATAATTTAGAATATTATTAAATTATTTACTAAACGAATTTAATTTTTTAAATAAAACTAATTGGTGCTACGTGTCAGACCATGCTCTTACTGACGCAATAATCGTTCAACGTCGACGAAATTTCTAATGCTTTGATGCTAACGAGTGTAGTTAATTAATTTATGACTTGTCCAAAAGTATCCAAGCCCCAAGAGTTTCATCTCATCAATTGGTCCACACACATCAGATTTAATTGTTCAAATTAAAAGGGTGGTGGAAAGCTATCGGCAGATTTCAGAGGGTGCGGTGGCTTTGGACATGGCTTCGATTCAGCAGGAAGTTTGGTTCTTTGATGATGGGCTTGAGGCTGTGAGCTGGTATTAACGAAGATAATTAAAGTCAACTGAGCCGGTGGTAACCAAGTTGAAATACAGCAAAATCAGTTTTATCTCCAATGTCATGGTTTGGAATTCTGTTAAAAAATATTTGTAGAGAGAAACAATCTTAATAATTTGACTAAAGATATCTTGTAAGAAAAAAAAGTAACAAATTGTCAAAATGGTAAAAATGTCGTGTTAATATTGTTTATAAATAAAAAATTAATGTAATGTCACTTGTATTCTAAAGTAAAACTGGCTCGGGAATTTCAATAAACAATTTCAAATTTCAAACTTAAACACCGGCTGCACAACTCATGACCTTTGAGATGTTGACTTTACAAAGCTATGCTTTTATATAAGTTTACAATTTCAAAGACAGCAAAAAATTTAAAAACAAATGACAATTTGACAAAACATCATTTGCAAATTAAAGTCCTCTACTTCATACCCAAATGTGACCCACCTTTTGGTTTCATAATTCACAGTATTGTCCATTGAATTCTTCTCCTCACATAGGCTATCAATCCTGCCACAGTGCCACTTCATTTGATAGATGGCGAGATATCAGGCATTTAGGTGTTGCTTTCGTTGTATCAAAGGATAAGTTGCGACCTCAGCTTATTCCAACCCAAGACTACTCCAAGAAGCTGATTCAGATAATTCTGAATCCCCTCCCCCATTCGTTTTTCTCTCTGTTCCTTCCCCCAGTAGTAACAAAGTATAGGTATGTCAATCCCGTTGAACAAAAGCAACAGCAGCAAAATGGGCATGCCTTTGTTCCATGAATTCAAAAAGCAAGCCTCTTTCTTCCTCAAGGAGAAAATCAAGACTGCTAGATTAGCTCTCACCGATGTTACCCCCGCAGAACTGTAAGTTGTCACTTTTATGACATCATGAGATTTTGTTTTTTTTTTGGTAAATGAGATTTTGATGTTTTGATTACACTTTATGTGTTTCATAACCAAAACTAGCTCTAGGATTTGTAATATTTAGTTTTTGTTCCCTGTGTGGCCTTTTACTATTTGCAGGATGACAGAAGAGGCTACAAATGGAAATCCATGGGCTCCAGATTCCCCAACACTCAGATCAATTTCAAGGGCTGCATTTGAGCTAGATGATTATTGGAGGATTGTAGAGATTCTGCACAAAAGGTGTTTCTGGCCCTCCCTTTTTTTCTTAATATGCTTGCCACCTGTATATGAATCAAATTATCACGAACGAATGAATGGCACAATTCTAAAACAGGCTGCTTAAATTTGACAAGAAAAATTGGAGGGCCTCTTACAATTCTCTGACTGTGCTTGAGCACCTGCTGACTCATGGACCGGAAAGTGTTGCACAGGAATTTCGTAGTGACAAAGATGTCATTAGTCAGATGTATCGCTTTCAGTATATTGGTGACAATGGGTATATATATATATATATATATATATATATTGTGCAATTCTTAATCTAAATTAAAATCCGTGTTCATTAATTTTTTTTCTTCTTGACACTGGCGCTACTAGATCGTGAGTACATTTCGAGTATTTGCACTTTGCAGGTTCAACTGGGGCCTAACTGTCAGAAAAAAATCGGAACGGATACTGAAACTGCTGGAAGAAGGAAGTGTCCTTAAGGAAGAAAGAAACCGTGCTCGGAGGTTATCCAGAGGAATTCAAGGTTTTGGGAGTTTCTGCCAACGGTCAACTCCAGCACAAGGCATTCTGCGACAAACATCATTTCCAGCCACATTTGGCCAATGTAACTCTGACTTCAACAACCATGAAAATCATGAAAACCACTCCTCTTGCTCAAACAATGGTCTGAACACAGCAGCGGTCAAATCTCTGAATCCTAGCCATCAAGTTGGAATTGTCAAGTCCCCTGATAGTGCAGAAACCAAGAGCTACCTTGATGATCTGGGTAACAATCAAATGCTTCAGAAATCTGAAACATGCTCTAAAGAAAACATGGCACCTAGCAAGGAGGAATTCCATCTATGGAACTTGAAAGGGGAATCCAATCCTCTTTTGGATTGTAGCGAAGAGGATTCGAGGCGTGGGATCTTCACAGCAGAAGATGACCACCCCTTTAATTCAACAGAAATGCATGCCAATGCTTCCCTTCTTTCTTCGAGAGACTGAATCCTACAAGGGTGTTGAAGCAAGTTCAAGCAAGTTAACGATGTACATGAAGCCAACGATGCAAATATTGCACTTTCCCTGCAGAGAAGGTTTTATGGTACATGGATAATGTATGCACGTATGCGATTACGGGTTACCTTTATTTCCTGCTAGAACTTCCCCACAGCGGTTACGGTTTGATACTGAGCAACGAAGACGGATATTGGAATGCATATATATCTGACAGAATCAGTAAAGCAGAAACAATAAACCAACTAATGCTATATCATTAAGCGCTTAGCAATGGTGGAGCTAGAAAGCATTAGAGAAAGGCAATGCAAAAATAGCATATACAAATATTTGTGACATACATAAATAAATGGCTAGGTTGCTCCTTTTCTCCCCTAGGACTAGTTATTCATGACAATTTTTGGTTACAAATCTATTCGCCAATTTGGTTCCAATTCTTTTCCTAGTTCCATCAAAATGATTAATAGAAATTGCATGTGACGCCTATATATCATCTTAAATATAAAAGGTTATCAGATCACGTAAACCAAACGAATGTGTTTTGGGCACAAATCTGATAGCATATAATGGAATCTCAACGCCCGTCATTCTCGTTGCTTCTTCAACACCGCTACAACCGATTGTTTCCTTGCATCTATAGCTTGTATTGTATCTGACTTTATTTGCCTTGAAAGAGGATGAAAATTGGGGGAAGTAGTGATTGAATATGCTTCAAATTCAGCTTTCCCAACAAAGGTTGCAGCAAGAGTTCAAAATCTTCCATTTCACCATCGTTGGACCTTGGTGCTCCGGGAGCGAGGGGGTGCACAGACGAGGACCATCTCTTACTTTCCCTTTTCTTTCTTGGCTGGAAATTTTGGCCTAAATACAATTGTCTACTTGAATGGCGTAACATTGGTAATTTCCGTCAACTATAGTTGACCAAGTTAGGGGTTGAGATCAAATTTACAATATTTCGTTAGATACAGGATAGATTTGCAACCGAAAAAAATTATGGAACTAAAATGAAACTATCCCCAAACTTATGGGATGAGAAGAACACTTAGGCCTAAATGAATTAATGAAACCTCAAGATTTGCAAAGCCAGTCTTGGATCGCAAGTCGAAGTGCATGATTGGGAGTAAGATGCAGGTGACTCAATTTTAAATTAGTCATGGGAGAAGTTTCATGCCCATTTTCCAACCACTCACGTATGGCCTCCCTTTCATAAGTAAATCCGTCCGCTGCAACTTGAGGTTCATGCATTATTTCCTGAAGAATGAATCAAATAAACATGAGCTACATAGAATACAACTACTATGTTCATCTTGTAAAGAAAAAAAAGGGTTCTTGATAGTTCTCTCGCAGCTTAAATTCAAGATATTAAAAATGCTAAGTGACAATCACAGTAGAGTCAAAATTCAAGTAGCACAATCCGACGTCCTGGTTAGATTTCAGTTTTCTCTAGTAAATGATCCTAGTCATTTGGTGGCTCATCAGCTCTCTAAGAACTACATCGTTCATCCTAGTCATTGCATCAGTATTACTACTAAACCTTGTTATGTTATATTAACAAAAAAGAATCAGTTACCTGAAGGATTGGACATAAGAAAAAAGATGGCACGGGTCGCTCTTCTGAAACATGTAGCTGCTCCAATTCTCTCACTAGAGTAGGTGTTAATTCTGGTCTGTCTCTACGATTTTGTTGACAGCATTGCAATCCCAGTTCAACCAATCGTGTTGCCACAGCCGAAGGCCATTCTCCAGCTGAAGAATCCAGAAGTGAAGACAATTGTCCACATGAAACTACTCTGCGTACTATAGCTGCTAATCCCAGTGGAGTCCTACCAGTGAGCAGTTGCAAAATGATGAGCCCAAAGGAGTAGATGTCAGACTTGGGTGTTAGTATTCCGGTTCTCTGAAACTCTGGGTCCGTATATGTAAAAGCACCCTTTGGCTCAGTGCTCAAGTGGAAACTAGGACGATAGAGAGACTCCTCTGTCACTAGCCTGCAGAACCCAAATTCACATATCTTGCAACTAAGCGCAGAATCAAGAAGTATAGTTTCAGGCTTCAGATCACCATGGATAATAGTTTCAGGTTTAGAAGAATGTAAGAAGCAGAGCGCGCTAGCGATTTCAGCAATCATACGTGCTCGGGCATTGCATGTCAAAGGGGAAATGTTGCTTTTTCGAAATAGGTAGTCTTGAAGAGTTCCATTGGGCAAGTACTCATATACAATTGACCAGGCTTCAGGGCAAAAACCAAGCAAAGTCAATAGATGAGGGTGCTGGAGACTACCAAGAACTCGAACCTGGTCACACAAGGATAAATATTAGTCAGATCAAACAAACACATGATATGCTAGACAGCCTGGCCAAAGGAAAGAAAGGAAAAAAAAGGAAAAAAGAGAAAAATCTTATACTTAATTACAGGTTAGCACAAGAAACTAGAATGTCTGTGGCTGCCAAAACCCTGCCCTAGTAACCAACACCAGCTACAGAAACACAAAAAACAAACTAGAAAGTTTTATGTTAATGATAATAGAGACAGAGAAGAACACATTGATCTCCATTTATTAATGTGCCGAAAGAAAGAAAAATACAAGACTGATGTTTTTAGTTGGACAAACTTGGCATCAATATATGACAAATAACACACAGCCAAAATAAAATGCAAAAAGAAAGGCTGCGGTGCTCTCTTATCAGTGTCTTGTTCCCATATATTAATGTGCCCCTGTAGTTTGGAAAAAACTGTTTGAAGAACTCCTTGATGCTTCTGAAGTGTTATAAGGCCTCTTACGTTTTCTACTTGGTGCCACACCACCTAGTCATTGGAAAAATGTGGACTTCTTCTCCACAAAGGCAGTTAACATCAGAAATAGGGAAAAGTACTGAAAACAAAGTTTAATTTAGAGCTAGAACTAGAAAAAAGAATTATGGCTGTTTGAATTGCTCTTGAAAGTCCATGGCTTCCTCATTCAATTCAAGTATATACTCCAACATGGATGATGTTTAAGCAATAAAAATCAAGAGCATCCAAAGTTTTGCTCAAGGATATACATTTTGTAGGATTGCACTTGGTGCTGCTTAACATGGTACCTAGCCCGATTAGGCGATTACCTTCAAAGCATTCTTTAGGAGATGAGTTGTGGTTGTCCCTGTTGTGTACCCATTAAAATCCAAAGGCCTCAAAATCATGTTTCCACCTCCAATCCTATCAAGCCCTAAAGCATTTAAGATAACAATTTCAAAAGCAGAAAGACTATTATGGGGGAACTGACCTCTTGATGAAACTCTGCTGGTCCTTGCATGTTATATGGATGGAGCTTCCTTATAGCAACAGTCCTACCCAACATTTCCCCCTTATAAATACAACCATATCCACCTTCCCCAATTTTGAAGCTCTCGGAGAAATTGCATGTGGCATTTTGAAGATCTGATAATGAAAACTCTGCTAACTCAGGTAATTCTTCATAAAACCCAATGACCCCATTGCAGTGAGCTGCTCCAACTTGTCCACGACTTTTCCACCGCTCTAGCCAGCGGAGGGCTTCCATTTTCTGTCGCCTGATCTGTTGCCTTTCATGCCACAGGGTTGAGATGGATGCTTGAATTAGTGATAGTTCATCTGCAGCTTCATCTTGCCTACGGTTTGCTTCCTGTGCACGACTATCTAGAAGGGCTATATTTCTCATGGTCCTTTGTAGCTCACTAGCAATTTCTTCACTCTTATCCAAGAGATTTTGTTGTTCTTGTACTGTAGCTCTCAGTGCATCCTCAGCCTCTTTTCTGAGCTTTACTTCAAGTGCATGGGCAGATTCAAACAAATTGACCTGAAGAAAGAATATATAATTTAGGTTGGGAGAGAAGTCATGAAATTCAGAAATCAATCATACTATACACTCAATATAATCATTTGTCACTAATTTGGAGATATATACAGCTAAATCATATAACATCATGTCCAAGATATTTCTGAACGACACATTTGGGCAATTCAGAGTGAATTTGGGCAAATCAGTTCATAGTGTTGCTTTCCAGGTCTGTTCTACAATTCTGACTTGAAGATGTTAAGTTTCAGAAACCTGTGTACAGAATCCCAGTATTTTGCAGATGGATTCTCTCTTGATGTAATACTTTGTCAAAGTTTCTTAAATACATAAAAAAGCATACTTGATGCCTTATAGCAAGCAAGAATTTGTTTGGCCACTTTCCTTACAATAAACACAATGAATATAAGCCTATTTGGCTAACAAAAGTCCAAAATGATGTAGAATCATTAGGTTATGCTTACCTTCCTTATGGCCTCCATGGCTTCAGCTTCCAACCTCTTGCATGTTAATAACTCTGCAAAGGCCTCATCTGTTGCTGCCTCAGCTTCTCTTTTGGTTTCAATAAGTTGACAGTGAATTCTTTCTTCCTTGACTGCTGAATGAGTATATAAATAAACCCCAGCAGAATTTTGGGGGGAACAATGACTGCCACAACTGGATGCTTTGGATGAAAAAGTGGCTTCTGTTTCAATGATCTCACCCTGAACCCAACTTCTAATTCCAGAACATATTGTAGCTGCAGAATTTGATTGAAGACATTCTGAGTGGAATAATTCATTCCTACCATATTGAAAAGATCTACATCTCAAGCTCTCTGTGACTGCAATCTCCGGTTGAGCACATAAGGACAAAAAAGAAGGTGTTTCAGAAGCTTCTCTTGTCCAAATGTGTTTACCTTTATAGATAAACCATATTTCACAGAATGGGGGAGCATTTTTGGCAGCATAATTTGCTTTGCTAGAATTCCTTTTCACTTTCATGCAACTGCAATTTTCCATTATGATTTTGTAAGTGAAAAGATTTATTCATCCCTTCTATAAAAGAAAAGGGACAAACCAAAAAGAAATTATTGAAGCAGATTGTATGCTTCAAGTTATCAGAGGAAGACAACCAGTTTTGTCAGTCTCTACAGAGAAGATAGACATAGTGATAAGAAATATTTGAGGGTTAAAATAATGAAATCAACGTTTTTCAATCCATAGGAACCTGTCCGTTAGAATGACACGAAGAAGAAAATATGCCAAGCTCAATGCAGACTAACAAGGCACTTTTGTACAGGCATAATTTTTCCCTCTGACTACCAATGCAGACAAAAATAACCTTCCCCCTTCCCACCAAAAGAAAAAGAATTAGACAATTCCAAAGAATACTGGTTTGACATTAGACTATTAGATTAACAATATGAATTTCAATGAAGGATAAGTAGACAATCAATGCATTACTTACTTTTCTGGGACTGCTCCAATAACAAGCTTCCTAATATTATGCCTAATAACCAAATCAACAATCCCTTTCTGGACTTGATCTGCTTCAGCTATGATAATGCTTGCCTTAACCTGAAAAGAAATTTACTTTAATGAAGACCACTAATAATAGATTTCTTACACAAATTGCATGTTCTCCAGAATGAGATAACTTCAACTTTCAGTACAATTATTCACATATTATGGAGCCAGAAAACATGAAAACAGAATGCTAATTAACAAGATTTAATAGGTCTGGCTAAATGCAGTATCAGGTCCTTTTTCCCACCAAAGCTTTAGTGTGCTTGGGAACAGGCCATGTCACCTTTGCCAAAATCATGTTTGCTACCCAGGAGGTACTCTCATCTGCGTGGGCAAACGTGACCTCAGGAACTAAGCTTGCAGTTCCCAAACACACAACCAAGGGTATGCTTGGAGTAGTGGAAAATGATTTTCAACCAAGAGTAAAAAATAAGTACATTTTGTTTTCCACCTTCTCATATTTTGGTTGTACCAAGCAAATGTAAAGTGATTTTCAATCCAATGTTTCTACCTTCCCACTTTCCACCTACTCAACCAAGCACACCCTAAATCTAGGAATATTCAGTAAAAATAAGTACTCTAGGTAATGGCTGAGACTTAGTACTTTCTCAGAAACCTTTCAATAGATAATCGCTGAGAAAGTACTCTCATTACATACGTTAACTACCAGAAGTTATTTTGATGATTATATATTATCTTACAGTTATATCTTGCCCGATTATTAAAAATCTACAAAACAACCAATAGATCTGATATGACATTATTGGCAACTAAGCAGTGAGGAAAAAGCTGAAAAATCTACCAAAATATTTACAAAAAATATCATAATGGGGAAGATTGAAGCACAAGCAGAAATCAGCATTAAAAAAAAAGTTTAATTCCTTATTCTACGGAAAGATATGCATACCTTAGCTGCGAGGCAAATGCTCAAGTACTTTTCCAAAAGCCTCATGGTTTGTTCTCTTTCGTCTTTTCGAAAAGCGGACACCACTTCAGGATTAGCTTGGGATGCTGGCAATTTTCCTACTGCTCAAAACATATCAAAATTAATTCGCAATAAGGAAGATACTAGATTTTGATTTTGAACCTCAGACCTTCCTAATACAATTGAGCAAAACGACCTAAATTGCTACAAAGAACGTTTAAAGAAACCCAATCCGTGCAAAAACGCAAATTAGAAACTATCAAGCATTCGAAATTCAAAAGAATACATGAATTTCTTTAAAAACAAAAACCACTGGGACACCAAAAATTCAATTTTGATCTACAATTCAGCTGAACAGTAGGATCGGTACGGCACCCTCGTACTTACATAGAGTGGGGATCACGGGAGAAGGTTGATGAACATGAAGTATGCAAATTTCGGTGTTCCTAAACTCACTGAAAGCCCATTGAAGCAAATTGGCGCCTTTCTGGACCGATTTCCCAACCGCTACATGCACTTTTTCAACGCATTCTTCCATGGCGTCAGGTAGTTGAGAAGTGGGCGCCCCGTGAAAGCTAAAGCGCAGACCCGAAGGCGGTGAGAAGCCACGAAAGGGGTCTCCGGTGGGTGCATGCTGCGGAGGAAGCGAAGGGTTCAAAAGCTCCATCCCTGCTGGAATTATTGGTGGAGGAAGTGAGACAGGGAAAGCAGCAGTGCGGGTAGGCACGGAAATTTCAACATTGAGTTGGATGCAAATGGTTTTTCAGAGACCACTCTCTTCCCATTTCCAATTCCATAGAGGAAGGCTTGACTTTTGCACTGACTCGATGGCAGTGGCGTGCTATACGCATGCGAGCTGGAAATTGGAATTCAACTGCAGCGAAACTCATTAAGGCATTTCAAAACATAAATTGGGAAAAAAAAAAAACAACCTGTCAATGACACCAATCATTTTCCATCATTTTATTACATCACTTTGATATGTTTTTACAAAACCTGTAAAGTGTAAATGTATCAACCTTTGATTCTTTATTAGTAAATTTGTAGACATCTTACCGCTGTTTCTTTTTTTGGTACGGCAAACACGAATTGACCAAGCGAACTAATTCTCGCTAGTAGTTTGTAAAACATTTTTCTAAATGTTTGAACCATAAATAAAAAATATGTTACTAGATTAAAGGCCTTTTAAAACAAAAAAAAAGCCTTTTTAATATGAATTTTTTTAAAAAAATATTTTTAGAAAAGTAAAAAAAATTATATTTAAATATAATATTTAATAAATACTTTTTAATTTAAATAATTTTTTTATTTTATAAAAAAGTCTTTTTATAAAAGAAAAAAAGTATAATTTCAAAAAGAAGCACATTTAAAATAAGGCCTTTTATACTTTTTTTAGTACTTTAATTTTAAAAAAAATACATCTAAATATACTAAAACATAAAAAAAAAACTTTTAAAAAAGATTTCTTTTATAAAAAAAAAACACATGCAAAGAAACACTAATTCAAGAACATCAATAACATTTTTAACAAATATTAATAAGATTTTATTTATTTTATTTTATTAAATTATAAAAAAAATTTACATTATCATTTAATTATATTTCGATGCATTATTCAAAAAATTTGACTATAAAAATAATAATTTAAAAAATTAAATTTTTAATGATATATTAAAACATAATTAAATTATAATATAAAAATTGTCGTTTATAGTTTTTTTTCTGGTCGTCAAAATTGTCGTTTATGATAAACAATATATTCTGCCGGTCTTTTTTTGTTTTTGGTCATTATGATATAAGAGAATTATATCGTCTCACACTGAGATTCGATCTAGGGTGTGGAGTTTCAAGACATATTTGCCTTACCAACAATTTACGAATATTTTGTCAGTCTAAAAATTATCGTTTTACTCACTAAGGGCCCAAATGGTGACCTTGGCCTACAGTCATATAACCATGATAATTTTAAATATTTAAAATGTTAACGAATTTTGTGAACCAAAAAAAATTGTTAATGAATTTTAAATTAGTTTAATTTTGATTTATTATTAATATAAATATTTTTATATTATTATTTAAGTATATTTTATAATATTATTAAAATAAATTGATTAAAAATTTGTTAAACTCGTTCAATATTTGATAAGATGTTCATATTTGATATATAGGTATGGAATGATTATAAATAATATATGATTATTGTTCAGTTAAGACGTCAATTATGTAAAAACATTATAATGACCTTTCAAACTCGTGGGATATAAGAAGTTTAATTGGACACAAAAATTTACATATAAATTACGATTAAAAAGAGATGTTGTGTCATTCTTTAAACACGGATCAAGCACTTGTCGCAGATAACATGACGCTTCAAATCTTAATGGGACAATTCTCAAAATTTGTTAAGCATATGTGTCTTATTCATGCATGCGTTGTGAATTATCTATTTACCCGCTCACTAATTTCCTTTGCTCATAATAAATATTTAATTGTCATTATCTGTTTTACAGTTTGATTAATCTATAAATTATTAAAAATAATTTGTATATGTAATAACATGAAAAGTTGATATTAATACAATTTCAATTACCAATTCATTATTGTTATCAATTAATCATACCATGCTTATTGTTAGTATGTTGTTAGAAATTCATAGTTTTTATGATATAATAAATTGTGTGTGTGTGTGTTTTTTTTTTTTTAAGGGAGACTTGTAGACTTAAGAAATGAGGAAGGAAAAGAAGACGAAATGGGAATCAAACTTATGATGTCAAGCTCACCATGATAAAAATCATTACTAATGTCATATAAGCTATTAACTCATTAAAAAAAAAATTTATTAGCTATATAAATTAGAAAAATATATTTTTAAAAATTCAACGTTAGATGTTTCAAATTGTTAAGTGCAATCAAATGAGTATATTCTACATTTATAATCATTAAAGCAAGCCATTCGTATCAAATATAAAAATATGACATGTTCAAGTACCTTACATCTAATATATCTAAAATATCGTGCATAACCCCTACTGATTGCTTCAAATTTTTAAACGCGTCCAATGCGTTTTGATTTTCTTAACAATTATCATTTATATTTTACTTACTCATCTCAATCTATATTAATGGGTGAGATTTAAATTCTCCGTTCATTTTTTCGTCCTCAACCCTACCTCAGTTAAATAGAAGAATATGAATGATGAGGAAGCAAGTAGTAAAAAAAATTGAATGGTTTTGATTTTTTATCGTCAAAGATCACCTGTTCAAGTTCAACAATTGCCAATGATAAAACAAAACAAATGAAAGAATTAACTCTGCCATCAAAATCCACCGTCTCTCAGTTCACTGTGTTAGCAACACAGAAATATATTTGAAGAGAAACCGTCAACCGTTGCGAGGTGCAGTTGTGTTGCCAAACGAGGACACCGAATTTCCACCGAGCCACACTGCAGCATTTAAAAGCACTTCCTGTGTACAATGGAAGGACCAGACTCATCGTACTCTGCCTTCGCAATCCACATCTGCATTTCCAAAAATAAGTGTCCTGTCTTTAGTATTCCTAACAATACATCGACCATATCAAAACAACATTCTAGATTGTGCATAGATGCATGAGGATTCAATTGGCTGTTTATCACTTCTTTTATAAGATACACAAACCCCAAGTGGCTTTTGAACCTCAAATTCTATGAGGGAAGGTGTCATAATTGATGAAACCGGCTATGTATCCAATTCACTGGGAGATTTAGACAAGGGAATCAGAACTAGAACTAAAAGAAAGACAAGCACAGGCGTGATCTCTCGGTCATGCAATTGCAATGACGTGCATGATGCAACACCAATATGGATTTATTAGTTTCGGAAAACAAATACTGCAGTCATTAGAATCACTACAGAACATTTACCTGTTGGAAAGTGCTGAGAGAAGCCAAGATAGAGCCACCAATCCAGACACTGTACTTTCTCTCGGGTGGGGCAACCACCTTAATCTTCATGCTGCTTGGGGCCAAAGCAGCGATTTCCTTGCTCATTCTGTCAGCAATACCAGGGGAACATGGTAGAACCACCACTGAGGACGATGTTTCCATACAAGTCCTTTCTGATATCCACATCACACTTCATGATTGAATTGTATGTGGTCTCATGAATGCCTGCAGCTTCCATTCCAATCATGGATGGCTGGAAGAGAACTTCAGGACATCGGAAACGCTCAGCACCAATGGTGATGACCTGTCCATCAGGCAGCTCATAGCTCTTCTCAACAGCAGAGCTAGTTTTTGCAGTTTCAAGCTCTTGCTCATAGTCAAGGGCAATATAAGCCAGCTTTTCCTTCACATCCCTTACAATTTCACGCTCGGCTGTGGTAGTGAAGGAATAACCACGCTCAGTGAGGATTTTCATCAGGGCATCAGTGAGGTCACGCCCTGCTAAGTCAAGACGGAGGATGGCATGAGGAAGGGCATACCCCTCATAAATGGGTACAGTATGGCTGACACCATCTCCAGAGTCCAGAACAATACCTGCACAAATTAATGTAACAAGCATAAAGGAAACCAGCCAAATTAGACAACCCCCGACAGATCAGCTCAATCACTTCTAGTCAGATTAGAAAAGATGGAGTTTTCTCAATCACAATTTAAACATGAAATTGTCATAGAAAATAACCAAAAGATATTGAAATTTTAGTCTTAGATTATCCTCTCTTTTTTTCCACTGAATTAGCCAGACTTCACGTTCTTAGAATTGCAAGTTAAAATTTTTTAGCCAGCTTATTATTCTTAGAATGTAGACCATATGCAACATAATATGTTGCTTAAACCAGAAAATGACTAACCAGTTGTACGGCCACTGGCATACAGGGATAGAACAGCCTGGATGGCAACATACATAGCAGGTGTATTGAAGGTCTCAAACATAATTTGGGTCATTTTCTCACGATTAGCCTTTGGGTTGAGAGGTGCTTCAGTGAGCAGAACTGGGTGCTCCTCTGGGGCAACACGGAGTTCATTGTAGAACGTGTGATGCCAGATCTTCTCCATGTCATCCCAGTTACTCACAATACCATGCTCAATGGGATATTTCAGAGTTAATATACCACGCTTGGACTGAGCTTCATCCCCGACATATGCATCTTTCTGGCCCATGCCAACCATCACACCAGTGTGACGTGGACGACCAACAATGCTAGGGAACACAGCCCTTGGAGCATCATCTCCAGCAAATCCAGCCTAAACGTTGCAATGCAGTAGACTCACGGTAAATTAGTAGAAATTGAAACGTAGCATTCACATGTATGTGATAAACAACAAGCAGAAGATACTCGCCAATCACTTTTGCAAGCAAATTTTTGGAAATAAAACTATCCTGGTATTTTACCTTAACCATTCCTGTCCCATTATCGCAGACGAGTGGCTGAATATCCTCAGTGTCTGCCATTTTCTTTCAATAGCTGGACAAAGCATATATTTCCGCTCAGAAGATTGTGAACAATGACATGACTAGATGTAAAATGCAAACAATTTAAAGTAAAGAATAATACACGATGCTTGGACATTCTAAATTGACCAATCATGGCTACAACTTATTGGATACAACCAGAATTGGTCTAAATAAAGGCCTTTTATCTCTTTTTATTTCCAATAAAGCACCAATCTTTAAAACTCGTTGAAAGATGATCCATTCCAAAGTGGATAGGTGCAGCCTAGCTGTTTACGTTACCGGCCAAAAGATACACATGCCTTAAAAAACAAAACAGGTTTACGAAAGGAGAAACTTCTCCCTGGCCTACGCAGCCAACAGAATCGATCGTATGTTTGGCACACATCATTATATCTAATCTTCTAAAACTTTTCAAACGTGTGTGTGTGTTTAAGAAACCAAATGCATGAGATTGCTGAAGAAAGCAAGCAGAGAAGCAATGCGAAATTCCTCTGATTCCATGACTTCAACGCCAATTGCAAAAAGTTTATAAATTCGTTTCGTTAAGAACATAATCTACCAAACAATTCAAACATATTACTATATTAGCATTAAAACCAAAGTCAACTCGTGGTGAATTGTGATACAAACATACAAATCCGGTTAATTCACACACATCAACGAAGATGATGTACATATTAATCCGCACCAGGATCTCAGATATTCATTCACTCACGTCGAAAACAATGATCCTATCGCGACGCAGAACAATGACGAGGAATCCAAACAGAAACGACGAAGTTTACGTTTCCGTTGCAAGAAAGAATAGAATAGCAAAACAAATGGATTCGAAAAGGAAAAGCTTGAATTTTCGCAGCGAGAGGAAGGCAGAAGAGAGGTTAAACCTGAAACGGCGTCGAAGAGAGGATTCTCCGATCTCAGCTGCCCAACCTTTGGGTTCAAAGCAAAAACCGATACACGAGATGGAAGGGACGCCCAGATCAAACTTCAACTTGAATGGATTTCCGTTTTTAAACGAAGAGTTCACCTCCACGACATGCCCTCTCTCGTATCACCAACGTCCGATTCTCAGAACGACATTTATGTTCCCCGTCACGCGTGTCCTTTCGATCTGAGGCTCCGCGAATACACCCTGTCTTTTTTCAAAAAAAAAAATCTCCTTTTTCTCAAATGTCCGGTCATACTTTCAAATCTGCTGTTTTGCTTTTTGTAGCTTGGCCCGAGTTTAGCACTACCACTACTGGTGCTGCTCTCTCTTCAAGACGCAAATTTGGGCCTACATTTTCGCTTGCTACGCACTGGATCATCTTGCCCTTGAAAAAAAAAATTCCTAATCCACAAATAATAAGTTTGATGATATGATGTTACTCTTTCTTTTTTCTTTTTTTGCATTTAAAAAAGCAGAGAAACAAAAGAACGAAAGTGTCTTAAGAATAGGACTATAGTGATCTCTAATGACATTAGGAAAAGATAAGGAATGAGGCAGGTATGTCCCAATTTGATAATCATAGAAGATAATGTGTTGGGAGTTCTTGACTTGAAGAAACGCCCCATTGGGATTTGGCTGGCACGTTGAGGCAGGTAGAAATCCACGTTAGTGTTGTGCATAAACAACACTGAATATCCAATTGTGTGGCCGACGACACATTAGTATATGTTGTTTATTTATTTATTTATTTTTGGGGGTACCGTAAAAGGACAGATAAAATATAGGAACAAAAAGTTATGTTGCAAATAAGCGACAAAGGAAACTTGTCGTTTCACACTTCCACTGAGGCCGTGCAAATGATATGCATTTGAGCCCCTTCTTGTTTTGGGTTATAATAAGGTCAATTAATATAGGAATATGCTTCAAGCGCAAATTGATTTGAGTCGAAGTTTTGGGTTCCTCTTGTTTCATAGTGGGCTCGTCCACAGCAACCGGGTTCAGTCTTTATCTTTTGAAATTTATAATAATAATAATAATTTCTTAAACCCTAATACGACATAATAATGAATAATAATATATACATTAAATTACGGGAAAAAATAAAAATACATAGGTTAAAATGAGTTTAAATTTGATCTATTATTTGTATAAATTATGTTACGTTATTAATAAATATAAATGTTATATTATTTCAAATGAAAAGTTTTAACTATTTTTATTTAGACTAATAAGATTTATTAATAATGTAGAATTTTATATTAGTAATAAATTTAAATTAAATTCAGAGAGGAGGAAAGGGATGAGAGGGATTGAAATATTTGAAGGAGAGATGGTTCATGATTGTTAGGGATGGGGACATGATTGATTGAGATGGGAAGCAAAATCATTAAGCATGAGCATGGGATATATGCAATTATGTCCCGTGAGAGTGTGTGTTGTTCTCTCTTTACTTTTATACTTGGCCCTCTTCCCCCTGCTCATACCCCACATTATCATGCCTTTCTATTTCTTAATTTGTAGGCATAGATAGCAGTACTCATATATAAATTAAAATTACACTATAATGTGCACCATGTTTAGATTAACAAATTTTGCGAATTTGACAGATGGAAAAATCTTACTGGGCTTGAATTAACTAAATATATATCCCACTCCTTCCTGCTGTACTTTTCACACACTGACACGTTAGCTCTCATTATTATCTCCTCAACCATGGACAAGTGGAGAGCACTGTGTTAAGCTCTCTCATATATTTTTTTGTAAACGTGGGGAAGGACACTGCTTATGAAAAATGGAAATGGGAGAAAGCAGGGGAAGATGAAGGAAAAGAAGAACAGCATCAGCTTGGCCTAGCCTAGTAGTCGCGAAGTTTAATGACAAATGAAAACAGACAGAGTTGTTGCATATAGATGTAGACAGTAAACAATGCAAATTCAGTTGGGGCGAAGAATAATAAGAAAAAGTAGAAAGCAGCCTTTGTCAATGTTGGGGTCCTCAAAACACGTCACTTTTATCATGGTTGAAGCTGTGGTGAAATTCAAGCAATCCAGTTGGGTCCTCCTCTTCTCTGCACATTCAATTTGTCAATTTCATCTACCGAGAAATACCCTAAACTTCCCTACTTAATTGATTTCTTTTATCCTTATTTTTCATGTACACGTATGTCTGTGCATTTTTTAAATCATGAGAAAATGGTCAATCTTGCTAAAATACAAGAGCTTGCCCAATCGAATGGGAATAACTCTTTCTTCTCACTCTCTCTCTCTCTCTCTGATATTCTTTTTTATTCAGACTATCCTCTTATTTAATTATTTAAAAAGTAAAAAATTAAGTTTACAGTCTTCGATCATGTCTTTTATAAAAAAAAAAATATTAATAATATATATTTTATTTATATTTATCAAAAATTAAACTTCTAACATAATATTTAAAAAATTTAAAATACTTTTACTTGAACAAACACGCGTTGATCTCCCTAATATTCTTAGGTGTAGGTATCTCCCAAAAAACGAAACTTACCTAATCTCTAACTTCCCCTTCCGGCGGGGATGGTTCATATTAAAGTTTGGGAATCCCAAGTCCAACAAAAACCTCTACTCTATTGCCTGCCTGCCCAATTATAAGCAACTTGAGAAATGGCCGGCAGTAGGACCCATCTGCGAAATCCACCTGCTAAACTATGATACCGCCAAAGCGTGCTTGGATGTCAAACGCTGCGATTGTGCTTGAGTGTTTACTGTGTAGTTTAGCCATTACTATTTTAACAACTGGATGATAAAATCAATGCCTCTTTAGTAATAACGGTGCAAGCACTGCACAAAATGAATTCATATTTTTTTTTCTTGAATATAATTAAAAATTTAAATTTAAAAAAAATTTATTTCGATTTAAAATCAAAACATATTCTAATAATTATTGAATACTTATAAAAATATTTTTAGATAATTCATCAACTAAAAAATGTTAGAATTAAATTCAAGTCATGACAAAGTATAAATAAAGACTAATTAGATGAACTAACTCTTATTAATTAATTGATATTTAATTTAAATAATTTCATGCTTAATACCATCGTCAACAATTTTGTTTCTGTTAGAAAAAATTTGTGAAAAATAAATTAAGAAAATTTTGAGTCATTTACTCTTTAATGTAGCAGTCTCCCATATAGACTCACTGTCAACTTTAAAGCTTCAATATTTTATAAACTTCTTCTACCATTAAACGTCGTTAATTTTGTTGTCTATATTTAACTATAATCATTTCACTTCAATTTCTTTATGGTCAAATTGAAAATCAAGTCACTCAAGATAATAAATAAACATTTTACTAAAAATTATTTCTGAGTGCAATTAATTTCACATAAATTGTATTTATATTCAAAAGGTTTTAGTAAATTAAAAATAATAGATTTACTCTTTCTAATAATAATAGAAAGCCATTAAGAATGATTAGTGGTGAGGAATTAGGATTATTTGCAATAAGTCATAGGTACAAACTTTCTTTCCACCATTGTAAAAAATAAAAATAAAAATAATAGAAAAGCTTCTGTCAATTGAACATATATATCTCATGGGATCGAGCTTGTAAGTGTAGTATAATAATTACATAGCAAAATTTAATGATATCTAACAGCATTTCACATTAATCTAGAGAAATTTTGTTGATTGTAACAATAAAATAATAAAAAAAATTAACTCCAGTATAAAAAACTAAAAAAGAAGGAGAAAGATTATAACATTTAACCATATCTAGAAAAATGTCACTATAAACGGCTTATCTATTAGCCTATGATTGTTATTTGTTTTAGAAGAAAACAAGAATGAAAGCTATTGTTTAAGTTCAATTTAATCCAAAACACAATCAAATCTATTTGAATATGTGCAATTATATTGTTGGGGACATGGACTTGGCTTGTTTTCAAAGCCTGGCCACACTTACTAGACCCACTCAAAGAGAGGAACACTTGGATGAGATGACCCTGGCGTCCTGCTGCCCCTGCATCCAGCAACAAACAGAATGTCTGTCACCCACCACCAATTTACGCGAGGCCAGAGTCACCCACAGTCCACAAAGGAACGAACCTTTGTGTAAAAGTTATTGAAAAGTTAATTGCCCTTTTCTCGCTGGTGAAATTAATTAGAGGAACCCAAAGATGTTACTGTTTTCCTGGAAAACATTTAAAACAAACGACAATATTTGAGATCTCATTAATATCATTGTCCTGGAAAACATTTAAAACAAACGACAATATATGAGATCTCATTAATATCATTGTTAAAGTTAAATGCATCGTGAGAAATTATTGATCGGGGAGAATATTTAGTAGCGAAAAGTAGCATGCACGTTAACACCAGATGGCTTTCCTGTAGTAAACCACGTGCACAGATGCATCAAAGTTCGTAGAAATCAGGGGGGAGAAAAAAGCGATTGCCTAAACGAGATTTTATTAGTCAGTTACTTATAAAGAAAAAGTCCCCTCCTTTCCCCTACCTTAAACAAAGAGAGAGAGAGAGAAAAAGATTGTTATGCTTATGCGTGTGTGTAGTTATTTGTTTGCATAGGATCCTTCGCCGAAGTGGGTTTCAAAGCCTCTCTCTCCAGTCTCCACCTCTCTCTCTCTCTCTCTCTCTCTCTCTCTCTCTCTCTCTCTCTCTCATTAGTCATAAGCACACACATGACATGAAGAACGTCTGTAGTGCTAAAATCCAAACAAGGTTGAGAAAATCCTTTTTTTTTTTTGCGATGATGTTGAGAAAATCCTTTAAAATAAAGGAATAGTGATTATTTTATGTTCATTGGTACACCGAATTTCATCCACCATGCATCTTTTTCTCTCCTTGCACTTCTTTCTAGCCTTCTCATCACTCTAGCTAGCTCTATCCATCTTCTTTCAATTGATTCACTCCATTTCAATTTCCGATCCATCCCTCGCTCCCTTTAATACTCTTTATTGTTAATGTTATCCGAATTCGGTTCCGTTTTGCCTCATGGGGGTGTCGCCAACTCTCAAGTGTTTCTCTCTGAGAAAGATCTGAGCGGCAACATGGATCCGGAATTCAGTTTGTTGGTGAGGCCCGCCATGGAAATCCATGACGAAGAGTGCCGAACTTCAATCCGAGAAGACCACGAGCTTCGACCTAAACGAGAATCAGTGCAAGAACGTGACCAAGAAGAAGATAGAGATCATCAAGAGGATCGGCAACAACGCAATATTATTGTTCCGGTGCCGGCGGCTCCGTTGAAATTGAAGCTGGAAATTTCGTCGTACAAGGACTCCTATAGATCAGAGAAAGATGATTCAAGCGACGGGTTAAAGACTCCAACATCTTCGGATCAAAAAATCCCAGCAATCCTGCGATGCCCACCTGCACCCAGGAAGCCAAAATCAAGACCGTCGACGAAAAGAAAAGCTTGTCGCCCGCGAATTGCACTTGATCTGACCCAAGAGCTGGAATCTTTGTTCCCCACGCCGCTCGTGGTAGATCTTGGCGCTGGAGGTAAGAATAAGAAAGTCAAACTGTTCAGGGAATGAGAAGCACACTGACTCAAAAAATGTGGGAGTGGGGTGAGCTAATAGATTCTGTGTCTTGATCATTTATTATGACCTGTAGCTAGTTTATGGGTTGGTGGCATGCATCCTACAGCTCCAAAGAAATGTAGTAATTCTCTGATACACTGATACAGGAATAGTGTCTCCATCCACCTTTAACTTTCATGCCTGCTTTCTTTATAAATTTTTATTTTTTTTCGTTATCTTTAATTTGTTATGAGGGATAGATCATTGAGGAGGATGATTTGGAAATACGCCCTGCAGATCTGAATCTGCATACGTTTTGAAGATGAAAACGAAAAAGTACAATGTGATTTGTAGTGATGAATGGCATTAGGGAAGGGAAGGGAAGGGAAGGGGAGGGAATGAACTTGCGATTCTAAAATTAATGCTTTGGATGAATGTGGAGTGAGAGACAGTCCCGGCCTGGCTCACTTTCTCATTCTGCCTTTCTCTTTCTTTTGGGATCGGATCGCATTGACTTTGTTGGTTTCGGAATCTGAAATCATTCGGAAATGGAAATGGGTTGCGCATTGACTTTCCCAAGAAAAAAGCAAACATCCCCTCCCCTCCATCGTCCCTCGTTTTTACCAGTTGAGTGCGCAAACCCATGCGGTTCAGAATATTCCCTTCAAATTCAGTGAACACGTTGCTTCCGCTAACTTAATTACAACCAAGTTGCCTAATTAGTTATTACTTTATTAGTTCACATTAAAAAAATTATTATATAATTAAATTATTTTTTATTTTATTAATATTTTATTTATTTTACTAATTTTTTTATTAAAAAAATAAAAATAAAATTAAAAAAAATAAATTAATATTTTTGTAATATTTTAAAATGACAAATATTATTGAATAAAAAAAAATTTCTTATACAATATATAAAAGTGAATAGAAAAAATATTGTGTTGGGCTGCATCATTTGTTCTTTTCTTTTTCCTTTTTTTCTTGTGGGATTCTTTAAGTTTGGCGATACATTATTTACTTTATTCAAATGTTTAATTGATATTACTTAAAAAAACAATTCTTCTAAATGCATTAAATTTATATTGGAGTACACTTTTAGGAACATTTAAAAAATGACTTAATTGTGATTGATGTATAAATCAATTTAAAAATATCTTTTATTATACAAATGAAAAAATATTATATACTTTTATTTTCTTTTAACTAGATATGTTACTAGCATATATACCAAAAATGTGAAAAAAAAAAGCATATATACCAAAAAATAACATTATTTTTTATAAAAAAGTACCAAAATATATACTTTTAACAATATATATATATATATATATATATATATATATATATATATATATTTTTAACAATATATACTTTATATATTTTATTTTGGTGAGATATTTTACTAACTTATGTACCAAAAGGCAGATGTCAGCTACATTATTAGTGGTTGGAGCGAAACAACGAAACGGTTAGACTATCAGTTTTATGTAACTAACTTTTTTTTTTAACCCATGATACATGGAGTGCTAATAGCCTGCTATGCTAGCTGCTCCATGCGAATGATTCTTCGTTGGTATTTCCCCTTCAATAGGACTGAGTCTAAATCATAAGGTGATTTTAGATTCACATATATCGGCTTAATAATTAATAGAGTTTAATTTTAATTTATTATTAGAATAAATTTTTATATTATTATTTAATTTAAAATTATTAAATTATTTAAAAAAATTGAATAAAATATAATTAAATAATAATATAAAAAAATTTATACAGATAATAAATTAAAATTAAATTTTAATATAATTATTAATAATAATTAGACAATACACCTTCAACCCATTTTAAAAGTCCAATCAACATCGAGCCCAAAGATAAGCCCAACAAGGACTTCTATCCCAAACCCTACATAACAAAAAAAATTGACATCATCAACTTGTATATTTTATATTTATTTATTTTCAACATTGGATATATTAAATTATATAATATACTATATTTATGCATTTATTTTCTTTAAAATACCATATATGCGAAAAAAAAAACATATATCTAACTATTCTCCAACTTTACTCATATATTGTGAATGTTACAAGATATCGTTTTCGCCTATTTTATAGCGATGCAAGGGAAAATCAACAATTAAAGTGAAGGTTCCCAGTACACTGGAAAATACCTGCTCTACATACGCATTCGTTTTTTTTTCCGTATGATTATGAAGTCCCTTTGCTAGCGAAGCGATACTAATTATAAGTTTATAACATGAGTTAATGACAACAACAGGAAACAATGGGAGGAAATCATTGCCATAAATTCGAAACTTGGTTCAACTGCAAGAACAGTCCGAAAGTGATATATCTAATAACAATCATGGGATCAAGTTGCCTAGTACCATGAACTAATACGCCTATCAAATAATGTAAAAGTTTTACACCACTTTTACAATGCGAGAAGACTAATAGCATGCCCAGTCACAAAGAGAAAAAAAAAAAATACTAACAGCATATCTCTGCTAGTTAATGGGCTACAGCTCCTAGAGAGATCCTTTCACAAAATTGGGCGAGTGACAAGACGAATAGCCTTCTACGCAAGCTTAGCCACGCGGGGTCACTGGGCTGATGTAGCGAACGACACATAGAACGAAAGTTAATGGATTACCAACTTCATAATAATATTGTACACATAGGTCCAGAGAAACAGCCCATGCTTATGAATTGGGAAAAGGAAAGTCTAAATATGTTTGATAATAAATTAATCTTTTAAAAAAATATTTTTTTAAAAAAATATTTTCAATAGAAATTTAATTATAAACTATTTTAACCACAAAATTAATTAATCAAAACACACTAAAAGAATAGGATGGGTTTCAATTTGATTGCTTTCCCTTTCTTGTGTTCAATCTTTACACTTTTTTTTTTTTGGGTCATGTTCAATCTTTACTTCATCTGGGTCCCCAAACTCTATGGACGAGATAGGTCAAGCCAGTGAGGCCTCATAATACAAACAATTGGATAGGTCATCTCCCTGGGCCCAGGCACTGGCTATAGAACTATAATTTTCTTGGGTTTGGGCAGGGTTTTGCCCAATCCGCCAGTGGCAATGACGCAGCCATAGTTATAAAAAATAATAATAATAATAATAATAAATAAACAAACTACTAGGAAACCAGACGGGTTGCAATACTAGAGGTGGCTCTTTGCATCGAACGAGGCACGTCGACTAAAGACCAAAACAAAAAAAAATGGCACGTTGACTGTAACCTTTGGAAGTGCAAAGCATTACATTTTTAAAGGCTCCTCACACTATTTACAATATATAAAAGATGTTAAAGTTTAATTGCTATCATGGACGAATATGAATAATATGTTTGCAAGTAATAGTGCATAAACAGATGGACATATTATTTTATATTCCTTCATTCACAATACGCGTCATAGTCATAAACCAGGGGCCATAGTTTTTTACAAGTCTATCAACCTTGCAGTATAAAATCTTACAAAATATATTGTCGGAGATTTATACAATAAAATAAGAGAATATGAGTAAAACAACATAATAATGTTAAAAAAAAAGTTACTGTCAATTAATCAATTATTGATTGGTCCAATTAATGAAACAAATTTATCAATCAAATCAAATGGAGAATAATTTTTTTATTCATAAATTTGTATTATACAATAAAAAGTAATTGTCTTATTTCTTTAAGTTTATTTTTTTTTAAAAAAAAGGCGAGATATGAAATTAAATCCTTACGGCCCATCACAGAGAATTTTAATAAGTGAGTCAGCTAACGACTTCTAAGCAACTGAATTACGTCTCCAAGAGACCTTTTTGTCTTTTCTAACGTGCTTTGTTGAAGCATATAAATGACTACACTTTACGATATTTTCCAGCCAAGAGATAATTGACTTCGTTTGCTGTTTTTTATTTTCATTATTGACATAATGGAATCTAAGGTAAAATAATGAGTAATGCTACTTAGATGTGCAATTGATAACAGAAAAATTATATTATTTATAAAGGTTATTGGATCATTTATATCTATTGCATAGTATGCATGTAGTCCAAAAGTCTGCAGATAATGTGTGTTGCTTTGTGAAGCACCTGTCGGGCTTTGTGCATCATTGAGGCTTTTAAGAAAGTGACCGTGGACATTTTTTAGACACTTTGTGATTGTCTTCTAACATAACTCAAAAGAATTCTATCCTTTTAGCACTTTTCATAGGATCCTTGCCCCCCTCACTGTGCATCATTCATAATTGCTAAAACGCTTTCGATTGATTCTTTAGGGTCTAAATCCATGCAATACTAATTAAGAATACCTTCAACATGAGTGCCTATATTAATATTCACATCTTCAATTTTTCCCATTTTTTCCATTAGGTCCTCAATATCAGATCCTTCCTCCTCCACCCTCTAAACTAAAGATTAAAAAAAAAAAGGTTCCATGTCCAACAATTTGATAATTAAGTACAATTAACTGTAGAAGAAAGCTTGCATATACGTAGATGTCTCTTTTTTGGGTTTACATGCTGGCTTCGTGTTTATAGTGGAAGCCAATGATTGGATGTCCCGGGAAAGGAAAGAATATTGAATCGTCATTCCGAACGAGGGCATCCAAACTCATTTAGAAGGGGTTTTAATTTATGACCCTTTGCCTTTAGTATAACGGGTTAACGACACAATAATTCAGTTTCTCTTTCTAGTCAACAGAGCTAAAGGAAAAGCAGAGAATGGTAAGCATTCTCACTCTGTGTCGCTCTTTTTTACCCCCTTCTTGCTTGCTCTCTTGCTCTAATTAGACAACGATTTTGCCATGGATCTCTATGTATGTAAAGTCACCCAATTTCACCGTTCTAGTCAATTATTCGCGGTTTCTATGCAGCGCACAGAACAACGGGGAAATGACGATTCCCGAAGTCCTGTCTAACCTCTGAAGCGGACGTTTAACAACTTTAGTGCAACCAAGCATTGAGCAAAACATGGCTCAACAGGTACTCTTTTGACTACCACTTACTCGTTCTTGGCATTTTCCTCACGAGTTCTCCTTCGGATTCATGCTTTTTCCTCTGTGATTTCTGTGGTGGGTCTGTATTTTCTTTATATAATGTCTGAGGTTGTGGGTCTACTATCTACGTTTGATCACTACGTCGTTGTTTTTTGTGATTCGTTTTTTTCTCGTGTCTGCTACGAAGTTGGAGCTGTCTCTGAACCATTTTTTCTGCAATTGATTTGATGTAAGGATGAGGGCTGGCCTCTGGGTTTGCAGCCACTGAATGAGATAATTGAAATAGCCAGAAACCGTAACAATTCTGGGTCAATGTCATTCAACACCTTACTTACTGGCTCTCCATCTTCTTCCACAGATTCTTCCTCAGATTTAGACACAGAGGTCAGTAAATATTCATCATTTACGGTAATTCTTTTTGTGTTTATTTTTTGGTTCATATGAGCATGTTCCTGTCTACGTAGCAATTATTGAGAAAGATCATGTGACATACTGAAACGCGATTGGAATAGAATATACTGTCATTTTCGTCTTTGTCCTTTTCTGCAAATGCATGCTTCTGTGATTGCTCAGGTAATCAGGTTGTTAGAACTTCGAACTTCGAATTGCTTTCGAAGTTAATAATCTTTTGATAAATAAATAATTCTTCATATTTTTTAATACAATAAAAATTTTAACTTATTACCATTTATAAATTACTAACTACATACATGTAAATAGTTCTTTACACTTTCAGACCACGGTCACTCTGTGAGGCGAACTTCAAGGAACTGGCTTGAGAGTTAGAGTTGAGAACTATAAGCCTGCAGCTCTAGATTGAGAGTGTACATAATTATTCTGTTTTAGGGGCAAAAAAAAAAAAAAGAAAGAAACAGAACACAAGAAAACGGGGAAGACGAAATATTGGAACTTGGAAGCTTTCAATCGGGTAATTAATAATTAGGAAGGAAGCAAAAATTTACTTACTTATACAATTGGTTTTTGCCTCCGGTAGTTATACAATATTTAGGTCAATTTTTTTTTTGGTTGAATATTTAGATCAATATTTAAACACAATATTGGCAAAAAGGAGGAAACGATCCAAACTTGTGGGTGATTATTTAATTAATTAAATATTAAATAACGAAAATCAAAGCAGAAAATGGATAAATTGAAGATGATATTGCAAGTTAATTTGCAACCATATAGTTACGCAATAACTTAGGAAATAATTCAAGAAATCGAGAATTTGGTTACGTAGCAGTAGCCGTGCATAGTTGCTCTGTTTTCTTTATCACCTAGCTAGTAGTTAGTTTGTCCCAGTGGAGAAAAAAAAAAGATAATCTCCTCGTAACTTAAACTTTAAAAGTAAAAAAAAAATTACATAATTTTTTACATAAATATATTTTGAGTTAATTTTTGTATTAGTCGAAATTAAGTTTCTTTTCAAATAATTTTAAGAGTGCACTTTTTATATTAATTTAGTGTATTAAAAATAATTAATTTTTTTATGGGTACTTGATCTAAAATTCAAGCTCAAATGTATTAAAATAAAATAACATTTGATTGACTATTAAATCAACACTTTGCGTTAAAGAAACAAGTTGACAAGTTGATGTTACATTGAGTTTTATACTTACTTTTGTTCTTTTTGGAAAGGGAGTTTAATGTTTTCAAGCAATGACTTGTAGCATTTATTGTATATACTTTTGGATGAGATTTAAATAATTTTAGAATATTTTAAAATTTAAATTTTTGTTTAAAAAATTATCACTGAAATTCAATCTCAAGATAAAATAGTCTCTAAAAGAATTTGTTGGCAGTTGAGATAAGGCTCTTGGGCCAAAAATATTATGTATAATTGATTGGAGCAGTTAACTTACATGCCTCTTATGTCATGCTCTTTCTTCCATTCAATTGCTGCATTATTGTCTTTGGATTTTGCATTCAAGAGTCTTACGAGATTTGATGTGTTTGAGTGCCTTGAAACATTCTCCATTATGATATCTCATAACTGTTAGGTATTCCTATTAAATTGAATTATTATTGAAATCCCCTTTGTAGGTAGCATTCGGTGGCCTGTCTTCTTCCTAGTTTAATAGACTAACCACTTTGGATCTTTCCTCGTAAATGTGTTATTATTATTACTATTATGTGTGTTTTACAAGGCAAGACTAGGTAAGGAAATAACAGGTGCATCCGTGCTTAGCTCAGTTATGATTTCATCCAACTTGAAAAAGTTTAAACTTGAGCTTGAGATTTGAATTATAACTTTTAAATTTTTTATTTCTGAAGTACTAATTTATATAATTTTAAATAAGTTTAATTAAATTTATAAAAAAATAGTATACAACTAATCGAGCTTCAACACATTTGACTCGATTCTATTGCTGAGCCTTATATAGTTATATATCATATTTGATATTGATATTATTGAGGATTAATTAAATCATTTAAGTTTTTGCTAAGCTTTTTAAGCCTATTAAATATGTGTTTAAATTAAGTAATTTTATACTCAAAATAGTTTATAATTAAAATCTTATTAAAAGAACTTTTGTAAAAAAAAAATTTCAAAAATTAATCATACATGCACTAAACTTTAGCCACCCCTAAAAATGAGAAACGTAACTTAAGTATTTGTATTATGCCGAGTGCTTCTTAAGAAAACTCAGTGTCTCCAAACTATAAGGTCATTACTATTGTTGTAATTGTAAATATTTTTAATTTTAATTTTAATCTATTGTATTATGATCACTTAATCATGTATTATCATGTTATTAAAATATTTTATCATTTCACATAGTTGTTTATTGTTGTTTGTTGATATAATTAAACTTTTTTTATGTGATGATATATAATTAAATAATAAGTAACAATAATAAATCAAAATTAAACTTATTTTTAAATCAATAAATATGATTCTCGAGGAATTTAGACTTTAGATGCACCACGCCGTTTAATACTCTTCTAGTATTCCTGTCTTAATTCTCACCATTCCATCCAAGTAAATATATAAAAAGAAAAAAGTCATAGTTTTGGATGTGCTTCGTTTGATTTTTTTTTTAAATCTTTTTAAAAATTATTTTTTTATTTTTTAATATGTTTGAATGAGTTTTTTCAAAAAAAATTAAAGATTAAAAATGTTAGAAGATTTAAAAATATTCTTTTTACAAGATGAAAAAGCTTGATGCGAAAATAATAACAAATATCACTGTTAATATTTACGTAGCAGCTAGAGCCTAGATGTTTTAAGCATAATAACATCTGGAATTTAGGCAAGTTAGTACTGAGGAGACAAGAGTATCAAGAAGTGATGCTAGTTTAATTAAGGGCATCTTTCTTTTTCTGGTGCCATATATATTGTCTTGATTGTCTGGTCATATTCATATATTACAGACTTTATAGTAATTTAGCAATAATGTCCAGGGTGAGTATTAATTGCCATTAAGTTAAGCATGCCTTTTTTAATTCAGTCCACTGGGTCCTTTTTCCCCCACAAGAGCACCACACTTGGGAGCCTTATAGGTGTCTCTAGGATTGTAGAGCTATCTAGAAGATCACTGAGAGGAGCTAAAACAGAAGACTTAAAGAGCAAGAAGGGCAAGAAGTTCAATTGCAGCTCGTGGTTATTCTGTCTGCGCTCAAGGAGCAGTAATCCCGAAGCTGAGAACCAGAATTATGAGAATCCTCCATCCCTCGGTCAATTTCTTGCGGTGGAAAGAAGAGCTGCTAATGAAAATAGAAGGAGCCAAAGCACTCCTATTTACGGCCCTGATGATGAGCTCGCATCGGCTGAAACCATTGCAGAGCCAAACTCTCTATTTGTGAATGGCACCATTGCTCCCCCTCGGTCCACAAGTCCAAAGCAGGGTGTTGGGACGGAGAGAGAAAGCAGGGAATTAGGGCACTGCAACTATGGGTTTGGTTCACTTGCAGAGCTGTTTTCATGCATGTGTGGACAAGCCCGTGCCTAAATCCTAACCAAGTAACTATGCTTAGCTTTGGCATCTCCTACTTATTGTCTATTTTTGTTTTTCTAATATATATTTCTTTTTACTAGATGGGTGATTAAATTTCAATGTTTTAGGTGGGAAAGAATTAACATTCGATAAAAGTTTTATTCTTTCACGTGTCTCAGATTGGTGCCGTCTGCCCTCTAACTACTCGTAAATTTGTTTCCATTGCAGATGCCACAGTGTATGTCTGTGGACAAAGGAAATGATAGCTGTAATTTGTTTTCGGTTTGAAGGTTTGGATCAAGTTAAATCTCGTATCAAAGTTAATTCAAAGCTTAAACAAAAATTCATTATATTTGTAAAATAGTATAGGAATGAGACATTAAAAAATGTGTATAAATATCAATGTTCTTTCAGATGTTCTCAACAGTGAATTGAAACTCGAAAATTAAAAAAAATAATTACAGGAATCCGTTTTAGCCCTGTGAGCGTGAAGCATTTTTCTTTTTCCATTGCTGCGTGAGATCTAACTTGATTGTCATCCGAACCTAGAGAGGGATGACATAATTGTTCAACTAATTAACCTGAAAAGCTACTTGGAAAATCAAATCTTGTGATCAGGAATTAAACATATAATTATGTGATTTTTGTAAACGGTCAATTTTTCTTTTAGATAAATTGAGGGAACTCAGTTTGCTGATAAAAACAAAAAAATGACAATTTTACATTTAAGTTGTTCATCTAAAAAGTTATTTATTATGTCAATAGTATATAATACTTCGGTATATAAATAAAGTAGTTGCTTTTTGTGACCTCAAAAATGCAAAATTATGTTATTAGAAAAAATTGAAAGAAGAGAAATTATTGATTTCAGCTTTCAGATGTTACTTAAAAAATGCAACATATATATAGTTTGACTTTGTCGTGTAAGTACAAAAGCATGGAAACTACTAGTCTAACACGTCTCTTCAAACGTAATACGCAGTAGGGTTATCTTTCAAGAAAAATGTTGTTTGGATAACAAACATTTCTCATTCTGAAAATGAATTCTGTCGCCATTGACCCAACCAAACTAGAAAAGTATAACGTAAAAGAAAGGCTATGTCTGCGATTAGTCATCTCATTCTATCTCAAACTTGCCAACCTGAAGAAAATTGAATTGTTTAGACTTTATGATACGTGCTGTTCCAATGGCTCAAAGGGGCTTTTTGATTTTTTTTTTCTTTTTTGATATGAGGACTTTTTGAAATTTTGGAAATTGGGAGCATGGATTGGTGTACATGAATTGTGATATGATCGATCAACGAATACGAACATTTTTTTTACTTTTAAAAATAATTCCTTACCGTACGTGACACGTTCCCACCCGGATTCATGTGAATCGGCAGCCACTTTGATTGGATGCTAATGAGATTCTTAATTATTTCCATTTTACGTAGCAGAGGCCCCATGCGAGTGAGTAGGACCCATTCTTTTAGATATTTTGCACGCTACTTGTCGGCAGGGACCAATGCTCAGATCTTGCAAAGATCAAAATGATCAATGCTAATATCTTGGATAATTAGTTGTCGTATTTATGTTTTAAATAATCAAACTTTATGAGGCAAAGGCCCCATGCTAATATTAATTAAAACATTCCACAAAAATTTAATAATTTATAGTGAGGAATATAAATTTTTGTGAACTTGTATGTATGAGTTATCAAAGCAGCATTCTTGTTTACCAAAAAAAAAAAAAATCAAAGCAGCATTCTTTACAGAGTTATCATCTCTCCCAAGACACTGTTAGTGAGTCAGTAGGGAAGTAGGGAACACATATTTTGCAATTATAACTGTACAATTCATATTTTAAAAATAAATTTTCGTAAAAAAAAAAAAGTTGGTATAAAATGTGAAGCTTAGTAATTAATTTAAAATTGTGATTTTAGTCTCTATTTTACATTATAATAAAATTAACTTTTGAATTATTTTAATATCGACATTATATTATTAAATATTTATTAATTATAATTAGTTATATTTTATGAATTTTAAATATTTATTTTAAAAAACTAATAATCATTAAATATTTGATTAATCTCAAGTATCAGTATATAATAACATTAACTTGAATCTAATCAATACTATTAAATATAGCATATTAAACACTAACTTAATTTAAATAAAATTATTATTATCATATTTTATTTTTTAAACTTTTTCTTGCAAATTTAAAATAAAAATATTAAATAATAACATAATTTAAATATTTTTGATACAAAACTTAAATCATTTTAAATAATTTTTTAAATAATTTAAAATATATATAATTACGTGAATAGAACAAAATAATAACTAATATTAAAATAAAATAGAGTATAGTATTTTTATTTTTTTTTTTAAAAAAAAAAAGTACGCGGTGGTGCTTGCTGCTTAGCTCTATAACGGGACGTTGAAAAGTAGCCCTCAAAGAACGAGTCAAACGCGTTTGCTTTTCTGCCAACAGGTTACAACTTACAAGCGTCACTTTCCAGTTTTCCACCAAAACCTGGTCAGTGTCTCGTGCCCATCCGAAATTGTGCTCGCATTCAGTATTCACAGTAATTGAATCGATGATGGTAATTCACTAATTCTACGTGTCAGCAATACATTAGACCATGTGACTTTGGAGCCCAGCCAAGAATTGTGTTACTTGAGGTTCCCATCAATTATTCAACCAACCGAGACATCATCACCATGACAAGCAACGGCAGGCCATGCCTGTATCTTTCGTATTTTATTGCTCATTTCGGTACAAAGAAATAGACCAGAAGCAAACAAGCAAATACATTTTCATACAATTTTGACTTCCACTTTTGAGAAAAAGAATTTCTCGCTTTAACTGGTTTACGTATAATAACATTACTGTCGACGCCCAAAAACATCGATGCAGGCGATGCTTCTTCATTCTCAAGTAATAACAATAATATTACAACAACATGACACCCCCATCTTCTTTTTCCCAACCACACTTGGTATCTACCGCGAACTTCACTGCAACTCACTTTGCTTATTCCCCAAAATTACATAATATTCCTTCATTTTTTTACTCTCATTTTGCCTTGTTGGTCAAGCACCTAGTTTGCCGTATCTTGCTAATATGGAATTATTGATTTACCACAAGCACCAGGCAATAGCATCACTGTTTATCAACCCACTCATTTTCAGCAGCAATCCTTCCAGAGCTGCGCCCACCCATCTTTCCAAATGAGCTCACACTGGATAATCCCTTGAAGCTGCTGCTGCCACCGTCGTTCAAGTTTCGGGATTTCCTTGACTTGCTTATCTTGGAACAACTGTTATCAGCGCCATCTTGATCAGTTTCATCATGAGTTTCTATCTTCACAACCACCAGTCTAGCTATGGTGCTTCGGCAAAATGGACAGACTGGCGGGGTAAGACAAGCAGTGGCAGCGTTAGGCTTGTTGTGGCAACAGAGGGCTAGTGTGCATTGTGCACACATCTGGTGGCCACAGTCCTGGACTTCAATTGTGCATGCCTGCTCAAAGCAGATGCAGCATAATTCTGTCTCACTAACCTGCATTATTAGATCCCACAATGAGTATATAATTTTTTCTTGGCCCTACAGTGAGTATATAATGGTTCAAGGAAAAAGTGAAGATGTTTCTCTCACTAGAGTAATAATGGAAGAAGAGGATGCTAGGCGGAAAAATAGATTATACATCATGGGAGAGAAGGATTTTAAAGTTGGCCAAAATATCAATATTCCAGCCATGATTAAAAAATATAAGAAATTCAGCTATTGAATATCTCACTAATTCAGTTCGAATTCATTTTTACCATTTAGTTATGAATCAGTTCTTGTAGAACTACATCATCTGTCCAAGATAAGTTTCAACTAATTCACATTTAAAAATCTCGAAGGGGAAATCAATGAGTATATGCATTATTAGACAGCTAAAACTGATCAAAATTGGAAAAAAAAATTAATTAAAAAAATAAATCAAACTTTAAAAGTTGCTGCATTTTAAATTTACCTAACATTAGTGACTTCCTACTATAAATTTTACTGAATTCTCAGGAACTATACTTCCGTACTCTGGTTCAATTCAATTGCATATCTAAGAAAATCGAGATGGTATATATGGAGAGGGTGTCAAATTACCTCAGAGATATCGTCATCTATCCCATCAGAATGTGATGGAGATGGTAGAGAGTAAGCACTCCCCTTCAATATGTTTTTCTCCCTTTCCCTGTTTGCGTCCATCAAGGCCTGTTCTAATAAAGCTTTGGCCTCTGGATTAAGCTCACTGATGAACTTCAAAGGTGATGGCCAAACAAGAGGCTCTGCAGATGTAGGGTTTAGCAATGATGCACATGCTCCATGTTTGTGTTTCAGAGCAACTACATATGGTATCCGCCTGCATAAACGCACCATACCTCATGAAGGCAATTCCAGGGATTCTGAGAAATTAAAGTTGAGGAAAAGATGGCTAACTTAAATGTTATGAATCTGTTCTACTTATGAATGACCAATTAGTTAGATGAGGTAAGTTGCTGCCTAAAGATGAATAATTGCAGAAGGAAAACGCCAAATAGGAGTACAAGAGAGCCCATCAAAACAAGTAATGGAATTATCAGATTGACGATTTTCCTAAAAGTTAATTTTTGATATTACAATAACTTAGTAAGCAAACCTATTACCCAATAATCCACATAAATTTAGGTGAAACATATTTAAATATGTTATTAACTTTCAAACCCAATGAGATCTTCTCTAAATGGTAAGAATTTGTATGGAGAAACTATACTATACCCAGATGTATCACGCTGAAGACGATCTGCACCCCAAGCCAACAGTTCACGAATGCAATCCAGAGATCCCTCTCTAGCTGCTAGATGAAGAGGAGTGCTCCCGGGACAGCTGCAAATATCAATTGATTAATCCACAAACCAAAAGAATTAATCAGATTCAAACTTATCACCAGAACTTTGACAGATTATTACCCATATCCACCAGTTGAAGCACAAACAAGAGCTCCACTGTCTAATAGAATATGCACACATTCAGGCCGTCTTTGACGGGCTGCCAGGTGCAATGGCGTTGCACCCCTACCATCTCTAATATTCACAAACCGAGCAAATCCCCTGCAATTGATTCAAAAATATTAGGGGGAAAAAAAAAGCAGCATCCAGAACCTACACCTGAATCAATTCGGGAAGAAATTGATACAGCAACAGAAAAGGACCAACCAAGAAGCAGCCACCGGACTTGATTGAGCAGCAGAAAGAATTGCCTTAAGGCAAGTAGAATGGCCGTAATAGGCGGCATAGTGCAGGCAGGTTCTTCCGTGAGGCGTATCAAACATTAATACCTAAGAATTTTTGAAGATTGCACGCGTGAGTTTTCTGAATTTATAGGTAAAGAATGGGAACTCAGGAGACTGGAGTGAACATCACGGGAATTTCACATACATTAGCTCCCGCTTCAAGGAGCTTTACTACACAGGCGATCTTTCCGTGCATTGCTGCCAACATAAGCGGAGTCTGAAGCATTCACAATGCAACCAAGGACCAAGGATAAGTGAGGTAGCATTTTGAAGTGGAATAAAAATCCCACATTCATGCCAAAACATGAGGTAAAGATGAGGAATAATAGCTGCAACCGACAAGTTACCTGCTTTTGGCGATTCAAAACATCTGGATTAACAGATCCGTCTAAAAGCCTTGATAGAATCTGCAATTCGCCCAAAAGCCACAAAACCCGTCAATCAACACCCAGAAAAATGTAAGGAAAGACATCTATTATCATCCTAAATGCGTAAATCCAAGAGAGACCCATCAATGAATACCCAATTGTGGAAGTAAATCTCCGCAAATTGAGCATCACAGCAAGTGAGAAAAAAAAAACCCACCTCGATCTGGCCATTAGCTGCGGCAATATGAAGAGCAGAGTGGCGATCGTAGGCAGTAGTCTGGTGCAAGAGAGTTGGGTCTCTCTCTAGCAGGCTTCTAACAGTTTCCAGGTCCCCGTGCTGCACAGCACTGAAGAGGCCATGTTCATCGCTCCCTCTGCAACTCAGCCCCTGACCCATACCCTTCCCTCTGTATCTCCCTTTTTCTACAGGTGGTGGTCGGGGTTCCGGTCCCTTAGAGGTGCTCGACCTCTACCCTGCGCCACCTTCCCAGAGAAGGTGGCCTCGATTGCTCAATGTTATAAATAAACAAATTTTCACATTGAAGATGTTGCTGTGACTTGCGAGACAATGGTAAGGTAGAAAGGGAATTTCTAGAGAGAGAGAGCACAGGGGTAGAACAAGAGCTCGGAGCTGCCCATGGTCGTCATGGTAGCTGACCGTGTCAGTGATTAGCAGTTACGGAGAAAGACTTCGGGCAGCACTCAAGATTCCCGGATAAAGCTAGGCTCCGGTACCTCCGAACCCAGATTTTATTCGGTGCAGTTATCCGAACCCAGATTTGACTCGGTGCAGCTGTCAAATATCTACCTTGTTTCCGAGTAATCCACGGTTGAGATTGAAACACACATGGAAGAAGAATAATTGTTTTTTTTTTTTTGGGTCATAGAAGAAGAATAATTGTGTATCCTGCTCTTTTTGTTTCCCAAATTTGTTTATTGTGATATTTACCCTCTTCCTTGTTTTATTAATTTCTGTTTGTAAAAACTTTGGTAAAACTTAAAAGTATTCAAGAAATTTATTATTTCGTACTAATATTTGTTTTAATGTTTGGTTTGATATGTCACTTTTGAGTAACAATTATATTTGAAATGACTATTTTTAAGTACTTGCCAAAAATATGACTATTTTTAAGTATGAAACAATGATAACAATATATAACCACAACACATTAACCTTTCAAACTTTTTTTGACTTAATTATCTATTGATCTATTCTTCTACCTCTTCTCTTTGTCTTTGTAATTTTTATATCTCACGTTTCTAATATTTTCTTGTTTTACTTTTTGTAATTCACCATTTTCATATCTCATATTCACAAAGAGAAATGTTAATTGCTACAAAAGTCTTTACGAATTAAAAAAAAAAAAAAAGCATATGAAAGCAATTAATAATGATTGAATCCACGCAAAGTCACCACTTAAATTCTATCACATCATTTGTAAAATATTCCGTAGAATTTGTTTCCTAACATATAGAAGCGCTGATTATGGTATATACCAAAATTCACGAGATACCTATATTTTATTATTGAATTAGGATTGACAATTTTGTGTGAGTTAATTTTGCGTTTAGTTAAAAATAGAGGTATTAAATATATAACTTGATGATAACTTATTTAAGAATTATGTGATATATGTTTAACATTTTTTGTACAATATATGTTTAACTTTAGTATTACCTATTTAACCTATTTAATGAGCCTGTATAAAAAAAAAAACTATTTAATAAGCAATTCAAATTTAGCGTTAATTTTTTTTTGTTTTTACCCATTTAACTATAAATTATGTACTATCAATTTGAAATATGTCATGAAAATTGTTTATAACACAGACTACTGTAAAATAAATACTTAATTAATAAATAAGATTAGTTAAAGCATGCAAACAATCAAAGTTTAATCATGCATTAATCTAAACTATGGTATATAACCTAAGGGGTTGGCTTAAGAAAGTGTGCTATATATCTTAATTATCTATATTCAAATTTTGGATTAGTACATATAAAATGAATTTTCTAAATACATTAAAAAAGTTAGAAGTTTGAAAAGATATATCAATTGTGAGTTAATTTTTGAGACGGCAAGTTAAACTCTGATTTGACCTATTTATTAATTATATTTGGTGAGTGAACTCTTTTGCAATTTAGTCTGTTTATATCAAACTTAAATTCTATAAATCTACCAAAAAGGCAAAAATTGACACTCCTATCCTAAATGATATTTAAAATTCCATTAAAAAAAAACATTACAGCAATTAATACGTATCCTGCGTGTGATTACGAATGGTAAGTACTTTTCTGTTGTTGTAGATATTTTTAAGTCTCTTTCTCTCCTTGTCTCTCTAATTAGATGCGCTAAACCATGTGTCATTCACTAATTCAGTTGTGAAGTCGACGTTATATAATTGCACCTTACTGCATTATATATTGATAGTTATATTTTATTCACGAGTAAGCAAGTCAAAGAGGATCAAAATGACTAAAAGTTAAGATTTCAAACTAGACTCTACGCGTTTCCAATTTAGTTTGAATGGAACTGGTTGGTCTTGTTTTTTTACTTTGTAGTCATAGGAGAAATCTTGACGAGAGCCATAGTATATTATAGTCAAAAGACTCAAAACAGCAACTTTTCTTTCTTGGACTCTTGTTAAATAAAAAATTCCCATGGAATACAGAAAAATGGATGGATCATAATTATGGCTGCTGTAGTGCCATTAAGTTTTATTTTATTACTCCTTTTTCGAAATAAATAAAAGTATAACATATTTGTTTTAGTTTTTTTTTTCTCCCTACAAGCTATAAAAAATATTATATAATTAAAAAAAATTTATTAAAATTTTTGACAAATTAATTTAATTTTTTTTATTATTAAATTAGTAAATAATTTCTGTCATTTAATTTCATTCAAAAATTCTCTTTCATTTTAGTTAATTTATGTCAAAAATTCTATCTATTTTTTCTGTTTATATAACATTACTTATTGGTTTATTGGTTACTTGATATGAATGATATGATGTGTTAATTAGTTAAGTATTATTTAATCAGTAATTAATTGGTTAATTAACAACTGCTATGAATAAAATTAAATTAAGTTAAGTGGTTCATTAAAGAGTGATATTTGTAAAATTGATCATCAATGATCACTTAAATTTTTGTTGACTTGAACAATTAAAGTTATTTGTACTATCATTGATTAGTATCATTCATCTTATTAGTAATTTTATCGTTACTCCAAAACTTTTGAATTTTGATAGTATTATTAAGCATGTACACACAATATAATTATTTTTACAAAATCATATATGCACACTTTACATTCTATTAGTACTACGTACCTGTCTCGCACCATCTCATGTTACACGCGCATCAGACTGTTTTTTATTTTTATTTGAATGTTCCCGAAGTGTGAAGCTAAGACGAAAGCCAAAAGCAATAAATTGCGTGCTTATAATAATATTAATAAATTGATAATGATTATGATAATTAAAATCCTATATAAAGCTTTCAACTTTATTCGTTTAGTCTTTTCATCTATAATGGGAAAGCCATCGCTTGAAGAAATTGAACAGCCCCCTTGAAACCAAAATATCCCGGGACGGAAACTTTGACAAGTTATCCACCCCTCACACACAACATGAAGGATAAGTCATATATCCTTATTTTTCTTGATTTAATTAAGATATCTACGTTTTTTTTTTGTGTAAGATTAATTTTTATTTTGAGTATTATGACGTGATCTCTCCCCAAAATTAAACTCTTAACATTACAATTTTAAACGTTTTGTTTAGTTAAATTAAAAAAAGTAAAAATGAAAACTATGTTTAATTGAAGTTATGATATATAATGAAAATAAATATATATTTATTTTACATTTTTATTATATTAATTGAGTATAAAATAATTTTTATTTTAAAATTGTCACTTACTCAACCAAAATAAACGCTTAATTTATTTATGAAAGAAAGGCTAAAAATCAAAATTTAAATTAAAAGTAGCTCATCGTAGTTATTTTTATATAAATAATATTTTAAACGTACAAAAATTTATATTTATTTGTATATTTATATATTACATAAAAAAAAATTGACAAATGTACATACATACAATCTGATGAATCTCTACAATTATATTTTTTATATCCTTAAATCTCATTTAAGTAGTGTTACTATTAACCCCTTATTTTATATTAGTATCAAGAATTTTCATTTGTTTGTTTTTAAATTATATTTTATGCATGTCCAAGCGGTCTTCCGTTAACACCAAGTGTCCAAGTGGCCAAGTGTCTAAATCGGGTATCTAGATAGAATGCGTCATCTCTACCTATTTACATTTAGAAAAAAACATTGCTATCTCACTCACTTGTCTATACTCCACAATGCATTGGCACATATTTCTGCAAGCAATGGTCGCTGTCACTGATTACTGCTGGACCAGTAAAGTTCTCTTTCCGTCTTTGCTACGAAGAAATGAAATAAATAAAATAAAAATGAAGAATGAGATATCTTTACTTTTTTATTTAATACAAAAATAAGATAGACTGATAAAGAATACTCACTGTTTAATGAATGTCATTCTTTTATTTTTAAAATAATTATTTTATTTTTATTTTTATTTCTATTTCATTTTTCTCTTTTTTTTATCATACTAAAGGTGCACTACAACTTGACATGATTTCGAGATCGTGTTACCAAATTTTTCCGAATTAGTGCTCCCATACTCATGACTGAAAAAGGTTTCGTTTTGTGTCATTGATGAGGCCAATAAGCCAGCCCACATCAGAAGCAGCAAAGCTAACTAAAACCCATTTCTTTGTTCTTTAGTCCCAATGCCCTATGATTATGGTCCAGGCCCAATGTTGAATTCCTGATATTTCGATATCCACGAGCTGAGTTTATATGCAGTGCAGGCCTTAGCCTCATGGTGGAACATGCTGCTCTGTCAAAACTCCATCGAGGATCGATTCTTGAAAAATAAACGTTTCTCCCCTTCCCCTTACACCCTTAAAAACAAAAAAAAAAAAGAAGCTCAATTTATATAATTTTTTATCAATCCTATCCCTTTTAACCCAACTGAGGCTTCGTGCTGGTCTCCTCCAAAAAGAAACAACTAGATGCCAATTAACGAAGGCGGTGGTGGAAGGTTCACAGAAGATCGAACAGTACATGACCATTTTTATAAGGAAGACGGGAGGTTTGAATTTATGAATTCATGCATATTATTTAATTTTTTTATAAAAAAATACATGAGATTTGAATTTATGATTTTCTATCATTCATCCAATTCGCTCAACATTTACGCACTCCTAATAATTTAAAAAAGTGTTTCTTTGATATCTCAAATGGTACCTAATTGCACATGTACCATAACTTGAATAAATTAATTATAATTTTTGATAGAAATTTAATTAGAATTAAAAGTAGTAATTAAATGAAAATAAAATAATAAGAAATTATTTATTTATTTAAAAATTAATAAATATATTAAATTATTTTATTAAAAATTTTAATAAAAAATTTTTAACTACTGAAATAATGTCATTTGCAATTTCTCGATCAATCTTAGTTGCACTCAAGGGATTTGCATTGACATTGCTCATACTCCTCAAGTTTTTTTTTTTTTATTGTGAATAGCATACTTCTTTAAGTTTTAAGTTTTAACTCAACTTATTTTATAAAAAAAAAAAAGAAAAAATATGATTTGATTTACTAAGCCAAGCCACTCGATCTTCCCACTAGCTCCTTATTGGGCAATTGGATTTTCGACTTGTTCATGTACAACAAAGGAGCACTTTGACATTTGCCAAAAACAAAGAAAGGAGAATTGGCCTACTTTGGTGGGCCCAAAGGAGAATAAGTAGCTATTATTTTCTTATTCACCTATTCGGAACTGAGAGCCTATCCATTAAAAGGCTTAAACCAGTTATCGGCCCTGGAGTTTACGTGTCCGCAAAGGCAAGACAGTACAGGGACTTGGGCACGTTTATCCTTCACTCTTTTGCCTCTTTGCCAACTCTCGGACTTTCTTTTCTTTTTCGAAAAACAAAACCCAAAAAAAGAAAAAGAATTTTCTGTTCCATCCCATGGCATGAGATTCAAATATTCTATATTCAATTATATTTTCCAATAAAATATTATCATCTAAGTAAATAATGAATGCCAATTAAGAGAGGAATATGATTCAAGAGAGATATGTAATTGATAGTGTTTAATTGAAATGACAAAATTGAACATAGGAAGAGGAATCAAAAGATTTGAGTCTCATACCATCACTATTCATCCTACTGATTTTTTAAAAAATTTCGTCGTTATTCTGCTGAAGTTTAAATTGCATGAAATTTTTTTGCTAAAGTAATTATGATTTTTTTTCATACACACAGTAATATGGGGGTTGGTTTTGGTTCTGGAATTTATTTTGTAATTTTTGTGTTAGTAACTTAGGTAAGAGAAACGATATTATGATGTCAAAAATAAAATACTGTGTATCAGATATTTATGATTCCCTCCACGGTATTAGAGATGCCCTACTTTTTTATAAATTATATCTTCAATATAAGAGCGTGTAAATTAACATTAACTCATCAATACATAACAAATATAGCACGTAATTAATTAATAGAGATTTTAGATTGAGTTTAATTTTAATTTATTATTGGTATAAAAAATTATAAACTCTCGTATGATTATGAATTATTAAATTATTAAAAAAATTTAATTAAGATAATAATTACTTAAAAAATTAAATAATTAATAACATTTTATAGAAGTGAAGCTAAAAAACTTTGGTTGGAGGAGCCAAAGTGAAAAACTATTTAATTTGAGGGGATCAAGTTGATAAATTCTAATTTATTAAAGATCTTACAAAAAATAAAAGTTTTGAAAAGTTTTGAGAGATCATGACCTCTTATAATAATAAGAGACTTCGTTCCTATATGTAATTAAATAATAGTATAAAAAATTTTATACTAATATTAAATTAAAATTAAATTCTTTTAAATTTGAGTCATGTTAAATTGTTAAACTAGATAATGACTAAAAAATTATTCTTACATCATCGATATTGTATTAAATATATATCTCTTAATATAAGTAATGCTAAGCTATTATGAGTATAGATAGCAAAGGTGGATTTAAGTTTTGTGTCCTCTTTTCTGTCTCCAATCATATGTCCTAATTAAGTGTTAAAAAAATATTCATATTAAAAAAAATTAATATTATTAATTTATCAATATTTAATTAAAAAAAATAGATACAAAATTTAAATCTAACAAAGACAAGAAGTTTAAATAATTTATAAAAAATAATATATTTAAAATTTTACTTTATTATTAAAAAATATAAATAATTTCAAAATTAAAAAAGATAAAATATTTATTAGCTAACCACGTACATAATAACATAAGTCTACAAATAATAAGTGTTGGTCAATTTGACCTCAAAAGTCTTAAAATTCTGTTTTTTTTTTTAAAGCCGATTTGACCTTAAAAGTCTAAAAGTCAATCATGGCGAAACCTTGAACAATGAAAATTCTTAAATGTCATTCTTTTGGGGTTAAATTTTACGAACTTCTCAAGTCTAAATTCAAATAATCCTACTATTTTTTTAAAAAATAATTATAACAAATATATTCAATTCCAATGTCTAACACTTGCACACGCCGCAATAAAAAAGGCTCTGCCACTTGTTATAATATTTGAACAACAAACAACTTATCTTATAGCTTATCGTAATACTGAGACACATTATTTTATGAGTTTAATTTTAATTGATGTTAGTGTAAATTGTGATTAAATAATAATATAAAAAATTTATATTAATAATAAATTAAAATTAAAATTTTATTTTATTTGATAGTCGCATTATAAATTTTGGTAAATGAGATTGAATCATTAGTAATTGGACATAGCAAACTACAGTTTTAACTCCCATGCTTTTTAAAGAACATAATAACATTATTTAGAAAAATAATACAAATTTCCTTATACAGGCATAAGGGATCATTATTTTGTTGTATAGGATTCCACAAAATTTATTATAGTTTTTGTCTTCTTTAAAAAAAATGGCACCGTCATATTACAAAATCAGTGCGTAACACTTCATTACAATGCAAATTGAAAAATTATTTTATTTGAGCACCAATCAATATATATTTTAAAAAGTATTTTCATCATTAATTTAAAAAAATATATACAAATTTTAAATAAACAACTTAAAAGTAGTAACGTAAATTTTTTTAAAAAAATATATATTTATCATACTTCCAAAACATACAATAGTTTCTCATTCAAATTCACAATGGGGGTGCATCCCCCTCAACATTCACCAAGCCCAAACAAAACGCACAAAGCAGGTGAAAGCAATAAACACCAAAACCTCGTTAGAGGTGTCTGAGCTGTGCACGCGGCGGGTCACATGCCGATATGCACATAAACATGATACGCTCACTTCTGCTGGCAAATGCCAATGTCCGCGTTGGAGGGACCTACGGGGCTGCGACGGTGGATGATGATGATGATCGTGATTCCCGAGTCAGTCTTTGCCCTCGTTCTGATTCGTTCCCAACTCCAAGACCGCCTCGTGCTGGTGGTTGCCACAATCGACACGACAGGGGCATCGATATTTCTTTGAGACGCATCATTGCCTACACCACCTCCATGTGCCGCAGTTTTTGCTCCAATCCTCTCTGGGTCCCACTTTCTGCTTCGTTTCACATTCGCACACAGTTACTGTTCTACGACCATTTTGATCTTATACAATCAAGAAGCATTTTAACTGTAAAATTTATTACCAAGTTATTATAATATCTTAACGAATTTGGACCATCTCTTTTCAATTTGTTTTTGTCTAAAAACAAGAAAAAGTCTTATTATAAAAGAAATGGACACACTATAATTAATTATAATATTCATTACTTTTATTTAAAATCACTTTAACCCTCTTTTATTCTTAAAAATCAAGAGAGAGTTTAAATTTAATTTCTTCCTTTAATCTGACATTTATAAGATATTTAAAAAAATTTATCATTCTTTACATTCAATTTTTTTAAGAGTATAACGTTTTGTTAAATATAAGCAACTAATGGAAATATATTAATTGTATAAATAGAAATTAATTATATAAATAGAATTTAAAATATTTTAATATATTATTAGAGTAATTATATAATTATAAAAGTATAAAATTTATGATCTTATGAGTGATTAGAAAATAAATTTTTTTTGAATTTATCTATTATATTTATATGAATTAATATTTTTATTTTCTTGAGAGTCATCAATAAAAGAAGAATCACATTTGAACCAACTAGAAGAAAGTTTGTGCAACGTCGTCGATTACCAAATATCCATTAACGCAAGATTGATGAGAATGGACGATTGTTTACAGGATATGAAAGAAATGTTGCGTGACATGCTGTATGGAGGACGTGCTGCAACGCCCATTTGTAAAAATGGCTTCAAAGAGGATAAAATTGAGGAGTATCATCAAATGCAAGAAGATGCTGTATCAAAGATACAAGAAACTCATTCTGAAGAAATCTTTGAAAATTTGACATCTGAGAGCCAAGAAGATCAAACTTGCTCTGGAAATTGTTTTAGTTCCAAATCTAGAGAAGGAATTTTCAAGGCCCAAGCAAACAGAACAATTTGTTCTTGATTCTGTTTCAGGAAAAAATGGCACCAGCCCCAGCAAATGGGAAGATTATAGGAGGAGGTTTCTGCAGAGCTTTCTTTCAAGAATTTTAGAACTAACCATCATGCCCACAACGAAAAAATGGCAGCAGCACCAGAAGGAGTCTACCATTGCCAACAGTCCCAAAATTACAGCAAGAAAGAGGGTAAAAAGAACGTTCTTGTTGTTTGATCGAGGGGGCTTTGACGGCCATGAGTTTTAGGAATGGTGTTTTTGAGTCTTTTTGGAAATGGAAGCTACCATGACCGAACAGCTTATAGAAGGCGGGGCGAGGGTAGGCGTGCACATGGGGGTGTCGCTTTTAGAAGGTGCGTATCAATATTTGAGGTTTCATACTGCAATCAGACCTCTCTCGGAGATTATGGTCCTCATTGGCGTGCTCTACTATTTTGTCTGCAAGCTTTTACACCGTTACCAGATTTCTGATGCCGAAATCAGTAGAGAAAGAAATCGAATGGGTACAGAGAGAAAGCTGCAGAAAATAAAGCTTGGGGAACTTAAGAAATGAGCTTTGAGCCAATCAATGGGCTACCAGGACTTACATCCAAATATCTTCTTACTCAGCATATTACTTCTTTGCATACGATAAGTCTTACGTATTCAAGGTGGAGTAATTAATGGACGTGGGATCCTTATTACCAAGCAGAAGAGGATAAGTGGAATTGACAGTTTTTCCTAGCTTGTTGTAGGTTTTTCAATTTTTACCCGACAATTTGATTTTTGTTTTTCCATCAACTAAGATTATTTTTGAATGGGTAGATATTGATAAGGATAGTTAGTTTAGTTAATTAATTAGTTAATACTAACTATATGTATAAATAAAAAAAATAAAAAGAATTATATTATTAGTTTATTTTAAAAGAAATGTTAAATGATAGAAAACAAGATTTTCTAAAATTAAGTCATTTTTTTAGTGTGATTTATATCAGTAATTTTTCAGTTATAAAATATACATTTTTAGTAAGAAATCTACTTTTTAAAAAAAAAAATATATGCACTGAAAACTTAAATAAAAAAAAATATATATCATAATTTTTAAAAATATCCCTCTGAAATATAACTTAAACCCCCTAAATGTTCATCCAATACGTTTATGTTAGTTATGGCCAATATAACCTGCCTTGAAAACAAAAATTTCTCAAAGATGAAAAGTATGATAAGCATTTAGATTCCACGAGCTAAACAGCTAACGTGTCTTCATAGCATATGACAATTTAATACACCTTTTTATGCGTATAAATTCTCACATATTATAAGAATAATATGTTAATTCAGTTAAAACACAACACATAACATGTAAATTGAATTCATGTTGTCAGATTAATTTTATAATATTTTATAATAAAATTAATGTCGTTGAGCATATAATATCATAATATATAAGAATTTTTCGTCTAAGTGAGATATCTGGATGTTAGTGTGGCATGTAGAACAATACATTCAACCAATCAAAGCATAATACATGGTATAAAATATTGAATATACACTATCATATTAATTTTATGATAAAATTTAAACCTTTGAATAATAACATGAGAATTTATTTTGAAAATGAGTTAGATGACAAAAAGTGACACAATTTGATAAATAAGCGTAAGGATATAATATTTTGGTTTTTTAATTTAAATTAATTGACATATTTAGGTGGAAAAGTTCAAAAGTTAATTTCCTTTTTCTTTTTTTTTTTTCTGAACTTTGCAGCTGAGCCGAGCTGATTGGCGTCCGCTGAGCTGCGTAAACCAATGTGGCGGCGTGTATCTAGTGTGAAGTGTGAACCCACCACTCCCGTCTCTGCCCTTACCCACAAACGCGAAGGGAGAATGCGGGGCCACTATATCCGATGCGCAAGCGTTCAAGCCAGCCTGGCAGCTATCTGACGGTGAGGAAAACCCATCACTATGGACTATGACACGTGTATGGGCTCGATTTATTGAACATCTGGAGGCTTTGACTTTTTGGGACGCCAGGACCTTGGCCCCACTTGTTTGGCAAATTGCTTGGGAAGCTAAGGTCATGCCTTTCAGACACGTGAAACGCTCAAGTCAGATGAATTTGAATTGAATGACTTTTTTGTTTGGAAGCAACAATCACTTTTTGTTTAATGTAATTTTAATGTATGTTTAAATTAATTTATTTTATAATTAAATTAATTATTTAATTAATTTATAATTAAAAGCTTAATTAAAAAATTTATGAAAAATAAACAATTTTTTTTAATAAGCTGTGCCAAACATTGTGAAAAAAATTTAAAAATTTGAGTTCTTTTCTTTTAATATAAAACTTTTGCTAATTAAGCTATGATTTTAATTTTAATTTATTGTTAATATAATTTTTTTTTAAAATTATCATTTAATTACATATTATTTAATATTTAAATTTTTAAGTAATTATTATTTTAATTAATTTTTTTATGATTTAATAACTCATAATTAAATGATAGTATAAATTTTTTTATATTGTTAATGAATCAAAATTAAACTGTTAATTCATAATAATTTACAACTTGTTTAAAGGTTTGAATAATTGAATTTAACTGTGAACTCAACCAATTTTATAAGAAACACCATTTAATGTTAATCTGGTAATATCCTTAAAAATTGAATGAAAAATTAGAGAATAATTTTTTTTAAAAATTATCCTTAAATTTTGTTTATCACTATTCTTGTGGATATACTAAAGTAACTATTAGGGTGCCTATAATGTTGTCCAAGTCAAATCAAAATGTTTTTCAAAATATTCTAAATCAATTCAGTTAACAAAGTTGTTAACATAGTTTGTGATTTTTTTTTTAAGTTATGTTTGAGAGTTTTAAAAAAAAAAGAAAAAGAAGAAAAAATTAAAAAAAAATTATGAAAAATGAATGAGAATGAGTGTTTATTAGTTAACATTTGTTAATTATGGAAGAAGAATTTGAACTTGATTTCTCATGTTTAGTAGAGTTTTGCTAACTAAATGTAAAGTTATTATACAATAAAAGTAAAATTAATTTTATTAATTCAATTTTACTTCATTATCATATAATTTATAAAATAAAACTTCAATTATTAAATTTCACTTCGCTTATGCAATAAGCTTATGCATGTTTTTATTTATATTATGCACTTTAATTATAAGACAATTTTGTGAGTTATATCTCTTTCATTATTCATCATGGTCACAGAACAAAATTCAAGAGTCAAAATATCATTTTAAATCATATAGAGTAATAAAATAAAATCAGACAAACTACAGAAAAAAATGTATTTTTCCTTAGCAATATAATGCATACGAACATTAATATCTCTTAATAAATTTTAAACTGATAATTTAAGTACGGTTTTCCCTTCTAGACTTTCGATAACATAATTATTGGTAGTTAATTTATTTTCAGTTGTCTAAAAGTCTTCAGTTTAATTGATATGTATTTACTATTAAATTTAAACATGATAATTGCTTACTTCAATTTTATTCTGCTTTATAATAATAGTAGTGTTTGTCACTTTGTGTGGTTTCTCACATGGGTGTATCTTTTTATTATTTTTTCTTCTTTGTAATATCACAATTTGTAGTCCTTTTTCAGCTATTGCACACTTTGACTATGCAACCCGTTATTTTATTTTGCTTAATGTTACTTATATATTCATATTATATTGTTCTTAAATATTTAAAGTGTTTGTCCTTTTGCCGTTTATTCCTTGTTTTTTCAACTTAATCAGCTTCCTCTTTTGTACTTTGATTATGATACACATATACATAGGTGGTAATTAAAATATTTTATAATCACAATTATATTTAAACCACATTCAATTAGAAATTTAATTCAAGGCCTTTTTCAATAAAAAATATATATTTTATATTAATTTGTCGATAAAAGACAAATTTGTATTGAAAAAAATTGTAAATAATTTAAAAATCCTAACCGAAACGCAAAAGCAAGAATTTGAACTTGATCGAAAAAATGGGGTTAGGTGTAGCATCTCACATGTTGCAAGCCCCACCAAATCCAGCCAACACAGGGTTGTGAAAATTCTCCCGGGAAGCTCCTTAATTGGAGCATTAAAAAGGTGAGCAGGCTTCAAATGCCTTCTGGTGGCTTGAAGATTTAGGGGATCCTGCTGAGCAATTTAATTTTGCTAAAAAAATTATTATAATCTAATTATATATTAATGTGTTATTTAAAAGAATTTGATTATAATAATAATTATTAAAATATTAAATGTTTTAATGACAAAATGAAATATAATTAAATAATAATATAAAAAATTTATACTAAAAGTAAATCAATCCCTATTCCCTCATTCTTTTAATTTTGCCGTGATGATATTTTTAGTCTTTGAATTATAATTTATTAATTAGAGGAGAAAAATTTGAATTTTTATATTTCATTTTTAGTAAAGAGTCACATTGATTGTTATACTTCACTGATATGTTGTGTTATTTATTTCCTTTAAAATTGCGTGTCTTATGTCTGCATGATAAAAATATCCTAAAAGAGATGGAAGGTGACCAAAAACGAACAATATTCATAGTATTATACTCATCCTCCGTCACTAGTAACATTTACTTTATTTAAAATTATATACCATCTCCTAATTCTATGCGTCAAATTAACTGGACCGTACTAATATTAAGAAAATCATGGACCGGGCCTATTACCATCCTATATTAAACACAAGTTATAATTAGGGAGAATGTTCAAATAAAAAATATTTTCTAAATCTCATACAATACGCCCGAGAATTTAGCCTTAACACCATTCGGCCAACTTAAGAATTATGACCCGATGGACACAAAAGTAGCCGGAAGGAACATTTAACATTTTCGTCTGTTGCGCAAAAGTCGATCCAGCAAGTTATTTTATTTTACAATTTTATTTGTTGAAGCGTGATAAAGTTGGGCCCAGCAAATAACAATCGAAATCGATCCACTGTCTTTGATTGAAGATAGTTGCTAACTCCTTCCTGAGAAAAAAAAGATAAAATTGACAGGGTTTACTCGATTGCTTGATCAGTGGCTCAGTATTGACTCGAGACAGAGACAGAGACAGAGACAGGGACAGGGACAGAGATTCATGGCCATCGGAGACTGCTTCGCGTTCTTGTACGAGTTACCGCAGTTCGTTTAACCGAATTAACCGACCCTCACCCTCACGTTCAGCGCCGCGCTAGCCGAAGCCGAGTCAGACACGCTGACCGCCAGACAAGTCTTCCAACCTTTTAACCCTGCTGGCTGTGGCTGCCGCCGCCGCCGCGCTCGGATTTGGTTCCATTTAAAGTGAGATATTTAGTTATAAAATAAAAAAGTATTAATTATTAATAAAAAATTAAAATAAAAATAAATTTTAATAATTTCATAATTTTAAATTTAATAATTTCACAATTTATTATATATATTAATATTTTTATAAATATTATCATATTTTTTAATTAATATTTTTTAATTTTAGTCATATAATTATTTTATAAATTAATTAATCATAATTTTAGTATAATTAATATTAGTTAAATAAAAATAAAAAAAACTTTTAATTTAATTTTTTTTTAAATTTTGTTAACATTACTTTAATTTTATAAAAAATATTGATATTAATTTAATTCTTAAATAATAAAAGATAACATCAAAATTATCATTCAATATACGGATAAGAATTAAATTAATATAATTTTTATGATTGAATGATTAAATAAATATCAATTGTATATAATTAATAAACTAAATTAATGATATTTTTAATGATTGAGAGAGTAAATTGATATTAATTTTTTTAAAAGATTAAAATAATACCACCTTTTATGATTTAAGGATTAAATTGATATTGATATTTTTTAAATGAATAAAGTAATGTCAATATAATTTTTAAAAAAAAATTAAAATTTTAGTCATAAAAATAATTTTATAAAGAATTAAAATATATTTAATGTCAATTATAATAGTGTAATAAAAAATAATTATTTATATTTAAAAATAATTATAATTATAAATAATAATACTACACAAATAAAAAAATAATCAAAATTTTTAATTGAATTCAAGCAAAATAAAAAAAAAAACTATTAGATGGAATTAAGTAGCGGAGGTCACTCATAAATTTAAGGATAAAAATTATATTAAATTATTCTGTTAAAAATTCTAATAATTTTTTTTATTATATAATATTTTTTAATTATAAAAATTATTTGTATTAATAATTTTATTTTTATTTATGTTTAATTAATTATTATTATTATTTTTAAAAATAAAAAATAAATACTAAAGAATTTTTTATAATAATAATAATAAATATATGGATAATATTATTATCTTAATTATTAATTTTTTTCAATAATCATTAATACCCTTGCCGAGGAGTGAATCCGCGGGGCTCCTACACAAGTCAGCACTCACAGGCACAGCTACCAGCTATGATACACCAAACCAACCCCGAGTTACCTTCCATTCTAACCTTGGTTAGCTCACTCGCTCTCAGCCGCGCCACAAAAGAAAAGTCATTTGACGTGTTTCTGCTCTCTTTCTCTCAAAAACGCTCTGTCCGAAAATTCTCTCATTGACGACAGGTAATGACCGGCAAGCCTGAGTTGCGGCCATCTCAGAGATTTTGCTGCTAATCCACCGTCAGTGTTTAGTTTGGCGAAGCAAAACGGTGCGTATAGTGAGATCTGATAAATTCTGATTGCTCACGTAGCCATGGAGGATGAAAAAGTGGCCATAGTGCAGAGCCTGATTGACTTGGTGAATGAGATAGCCGCGATCTCAGATTACAGGTCCACAGTCAAGAAGCATTACTGCAATTTGGCGCGAAGGCTGAAGCTTTTAACCCCAATGTTCGAAGAGATTAGGGACAGCAAAGAGGCAATCCCCGAGGAGGCTTCAAAAGCCATGCTTTCCTTGAAGGAAGCTCTGGAATCGGCAAAGGAACTCCTCAGATTCGGAAGTGAAGCCAGCAAGATTTACATGGTTTGTGCGTATTATCGATTCCTGTGAAAGGTCTTTTGCACTTGCGAGTCCTTGTCTGGTAGATTTCGTCGTAAATTACTTGATTTTTGATATACTGCTGTTACTTTTTGTTCGCGTCTGTTTGGGGATGGACTATGAAGTAAATGGGGAGCGACTGCGAGTGAAAGTGAATGAAGATAGACTAAACTTTTGGTAGTGCTTTCTCTTTGTAAAGAGCTATTGGGGAAGCAAGCAAAAGTAGTTTTTGGCAATAATAATTTTCAAGCTACACTAAAATGTTTAGTATTATTTATAATTTTGGGGAAAATTTTTGAAACTCACTCAGCAAAGCAGAAGAGTATTTTTTTTTTTTGGGTTTAAATTTTTGTTCGGTTCTGGGGGAGGGCTCTTCTTGTTCCTGAGATGCAGTAAGTAAGGCATTGATTTAGTTCCTACAGTGCCATTTTATCTGATAGAATATGATCGAGAAAATTGCGTGACTTTGGAGTGCATAATTCGCGGTTTTGTGTGTTTACGAGTTTACAACTACATAATTCGCAATGATTGAAAAATCTGCTACCAGAAGTTGTGGCTTGTAATATAATCCAATGATGAATAGGTTACCATGACTCTGGATAAGGTCCCTGTCCCTCTCACCCATCCCCCTCCTTTATATGCGTATGTTTGTTGATTTAGACCCAAAACAAGAAATAAAAAAAAAAAAAGACTATTACTGGGTAAGAGTAAAAGTCATGTGATGCAAAGTACTTTTCAAAAAGGTAAGTTCTAATTCTAAAATTGATATTTGTATGCTTTCAGTGTCTGTTTGTCATCTACCTACGAATTAGCTGCAATTTGAAGTGTAATGTCTTGTCATGTCCCATATTTGTATTCTCTTATTTATTTTGATTTTTAAGTCAACAGAATAACTTCTTTTCCTTTCCTAATTGATGTCTCTTATATATGTATTCTCATATTTATTTTGATTTCTAAGTCAATAGAATAACTTCTTTTTCTTTCCTAATTGATGTCTCTTTGAAGTATGGATTGTTAATGGCATTTGTATTGGTCCTTACGATCAGTTTTTTCTCACTAGTTGTGTTCTTGATTTCATTTATTTGTGCTGGTTGAGCACTTGAGTATAACCTTATCAAGTATGGCTCTTCCTGTTAAATTGGGCATTACGTAAAGATTTCATGGTATTTGGAAACTGTAAACAAAAAAAATAAAATCTGAGCTGGTATAGTATTCTTGTTTTGGATGGTGTCTGCAGAAGCTGCTACTGTTCAAGACCTTGCACAATTTGTAATATTGGGTTTTAGACAGGTTTCTTGATGTGTGCATGGACCTGGATAACAACAGAAGAATATTCTCTTTCATTTAGCCTAGTGGCAGTGGGATTACAAATCCTTGGATTTGTTTCACTTTGGTTAATTTAAAGTATGTTCATCATGCTGGCCAAAAACAAAAAGCAAAGTCATGCATTTAGTGATTCTGCCACAATGGTGCCCTTGTGCTTTGATTTTGGCAGAGGAGAGTTACAATGCTTTGACTGTTATTTTGAAAATTCTAATTTCTGATGTGTGGAGCTTTAGAGAGCTGGTTAATGGTGAAAAAATTGCAGAGGAAGGGGAAGGGTATATATCTTTTATGTTGTCCAAAGCATTTCAAGCATTGCTCATGCTGCCAGATTTGTTATGTCTTGTGGAAAATTGAAATGGGTTAAACTAATTCAGGTTTATGCAAAATTGGGCAAGTTAATGAAATATAAGATATTTTTATTATTTGAATTCTAGTTAATGTTATTTACTTAATTTTTGTTAATATTTTATTTATATGTCTACGTGGGAACCTTAGTTCACTTACAGTCTCATAGGAGTCATTCACATTTCTTAGGCCTGTTTTGACCATGGTTGCTTACAGCTATCTCCTTTGAAATTCCTCTTTTCTAGCTAAAAAATTTAAATGATATGTTTGGAGAGAGAATTGTTGAACGCTTTAAAAAAGATGACATTTGCTGCCTTAGATGTTGATTCAGTTGTCATAACTCCTGTTTACAGGTCCTTGAGAGGGACCAAATTATGAATAAATTCCATGAGGTGACTGCTCAGTTGGAACAAGCGTTGGGTGGAATTTCCTATGATAAACTTGACATATCAGATGAAGTTAAGGAGCAGGTATAAATTTATCATTTGGTATTTTTTATGTCAATATTTTTGAAATGTGTTTCTAAGTTACCTTTCTTGAAGATTTTTCTTTTCTTTCTTGTCTATCATTTTTATTGATTATAGTGTTTATATATTTTAACGATTTTATTATTATGTGTGCACCACAATGATTTTACTCAGCCAATATCATTTTTTTAAGTTGCAAAATTTGATCTACTGAGCCCCCTTCTAGTTAGTTGTTCACTGTAGAATGGACTCTATGCCACTGTGGAGCTTCTTTATCTCTATATGATATTTCCATATTCTTGTATAATTCTCCCTATCATTTCAGGTTGAGCTTGTTCTTGCCCAGTTCAGAAGAGCCAAAGGAAGGGTTGATACACCTGATATTGAGTTGTATGAGGATCTCTTGTCCCTTTACAAAAATAGCAGTGATGCAGCTATAGATGCAGCTGTTCTACAGAGATTAGCTGAAAAATTGCAATTGATTGGAATAGCCGATCTTACACAAGAGTCACTAGCTTTGCATGAGATGGTGGCAGCAAGTGGTGGGGATCCAGGGGCAAGCATTGAGAAGATCTCAATGTTATTGAAGAAGATAAAGGATTATGCGCAAACTGAAAATCTAGACGCGGATGATAATGTAGGAGGAAAAGGCCTTTCTTCAAGTTGCTGCAGACAGGGGACAAATGAAAAGAATCATCAGCCCCCTGTTATCCCTGATGATTTTCGATGTCCAATGTCCCTGGAATTGATGAAGGATCCTGTCATTGTTTCAACAGGACAGGTATGTGCATTCTAAGAGGCTCTGACAGAAAATTGCAGATAAGGTGTAGTTAGTGACTATTCTTCCTGTCTCCCCAATTTGGAAGTTCTGACCTGCCCTGAATGCCCTCACCTTTTCCCTCTATGCCTGCTGGAATGTAAAATTGCAGCAAAATGCACCATGCTCTTGGACAATTTTATTAAGATACAATTCAATTCTCAAATTTCTTCCCTTAGAGGCCATTGAGCTTAACCTAAGTTGGACAGGCCATGACATGAAAGGTTGCTATATATTAATGGTGGAACAGAAATATCAGTTGAATTTGAAAAGGTGATATAAAAATTGATGGCTTTCCCAGATAATACTCTTTTAACTGACATATATACAATTGCCGTTTGCTATTTCCAGATAACACTTCTTAACATTTTACCCCTGCTGCAGAGTCAGTTTGCTTTTAACTGTCAAGTTACCCGATAAAATATATCTTGTTCTTGTCTGCAGACTTATGAGCGTTCTTGTATTGAGAAGTGGTTGGAAGCAGGGCATGGGACATGCCCAAAAACACAGCAGACCCTCACTAGTACTGTTCTCACAACCAACTATGCCTTACGAAGCCTTATAGAACAATGGTGTGAGGCCAATGGCATAGAACCACCAAAACGACCTAGCAGTTCTCGACCAGCTGAGCAAAGTAAGATTGAAAATCTTCTCCAAAAGCTCACATCTGGGAATCCTGAAGACCAGGGATCAGCTGCAGCTGAGATCCGCCTTCTCGCAAAGCGTAATGCAGATAACCGTGTGGCCATTGCTGAAGCTGGTGCAATACCTCTTCTTGTTGGTCTTCTAACCACACCTAACTCCCGCATTCAAGAGCATGCTGTGACAGCACTTTTGAATCTTTCCATATGTGAAAATAACAAGGGAAGTATCATATCTTCAGGGGCAGTTCCTGGTATAGTTCATGTACTCAAGAAGGGAAGCATGGAAGCTCGGGAAAACGCAGCAGCAACACTTTTCAGCCTTTCTGTTATAGATGAAAATAAGGTTACAATTGGTTTTTCAGGTGCCATACCACCACTAGTGACACTGCTGAGTGAGGGTACCCAAAGGGGTAAGAAAGATGCTGCAACTGCACTCTTCAATTTGTGCATTTACCAGGGTAACAAGGGAAAGGCGGCGAGGGCTGGTGTTGTTCCCACACTGATGCAACTGCTGACAGAACCTGGTGGGGGAAATGGTGGATGAAGCATTGGCCATTTTGGCAATATTGGCTAGCCATCCTGAAGGGAAGGCTGCCATTGGCGCTGCAGAGGCAGTGCCTGTTTTGGTAGAGGTTATTGGGAATGGATCCCCAAGGAACAAAGAGAATGCAGCTGCCGTTTTAGTGCACCTTTGTTCTGGAGATCAACAATATCTAGGGCAGGCCCAAGAGCTAGGGGTGATGGGTCCATTGTTGGAATTGGCCCAGAATGGTACCGAGAGGGGCAAAAGAAAGGCTGTACAGTTGCTAGAGCGGATAAGCAGGTTCCTTGAGCAGCAGCAGCAGCAGGAGATGGAGGAGGTTCAAACACAAACTGAACTTCAAGCTCAGACCAATGATACCGACTGCCTTCTATGACTAGCCTTGATGATAGCTGAGATATTTGTGTTCACTTTTGCTCATTTTGTTTCTTTTGTTATTTTTTGAGTGTTGAAAGAAGCGGCTCTTTGGAGGGAAGGGTGGAAGATCACCTGCCCACAAGTCATTCATTTGTTTGTGTGATATACAGTGATGTAATGCAAAAAGCTTTGAAAAGGGGAAGCATAATGAAAAAAATGGGTGAGATGTCTGACATGGAAAATGTATAATTGTAACATGTACCATTGTAATCATCCTCAGAATTTTAATGAAGAGATGTTTTATGTATTCGCACCAAATCACATGACGTCAAATTTCTCAGTGTAGAAGACTAGATGCAATATTTAAAATAGCCTCCCAACAAGCATTATTGGCTAGCGTGTAGTAGAAAGAAGCAGAAACGGTAAGAGACAGGGCTTGCTGTATCTTTGGCACAGCTTGCTGGTATTTGTGGAGTAGACTTAATAACTGGTATTTAACATGGAAAAAATCTCAATACAGAACTTACAATTTCTTCATTATTGAGAGGGCTCAAGAGATAGTGTTGAGTATCAGGAATGAGGCCACTCGTAAGCTACATGGCTTCAGGAAGGAACGCTTTCATTGGTTGATCTTTTCCTCAGGAGGGCTGGCTAAAATGCAATGTCTGTGGTTTGGTTCAGGAAGGGAGAGGCAAAGCAGCTTGTGGTATTTTTAGGGACGCCTCTGATTTCACGTGGGGCTTTGGCCATAACTTGGCTTCATGAAGCATCACGAAGGCAGGGATCTAGGGTGTTATTTGTTGGCTCACGCTAGCCTGGGAAAAGGGTCTAAAGAAGCTTATCCTTGAGGCTTACTCAGTCATGGGCCATGGCCATTGACATGCCCGTAACTAGATGGACAGGGAGAGGCAGGTTTCCCTTTTTCACACATTTAGTGAGGGTAACAGGTTTGTTTTAGGTGAAAACAGGGTTGTTGATTGGATGGTCAATTTTGCTCATGGTATGCATGGAGACATTGGTCGATATGGTGTGGACCAAACATTTCCTTGCATCTAGACACGGGAATTAGAAGTGGGTATACAGGTCAATCTAGTTTGGCTCAGCCCAGTCCGTGACGGGTCTGTCTTAAATGAATTAGAATGAGTTTGCTCGTTTAATAAAAGATTTAATATTTTATATGATTTTAATCAAATTTTCTTATTTTGTAAGTTAACGGGTTAACTCATTAACTCACTAATTTTATTTTTTTGTATTTTTTTAAAAATATTTTTAATAATATATTTTATCTCAAATTATATAATTGAATATATATTTTTTATTAAATCCTCAAAATAAATAGAAATAGATGAAATTAAACAACATTATTAAAAAAAAATTTTAAAAAAATAATATATAGAATAAACAGACAGCATGTCAGTCCACTAGTTGACCTAGTTCAACCTGTTTAATCTACAAATTAAACAGATTAGTTTATTTAATCTACTTTTAAATGAGTTAAGAATTTAACCAACTTTAAACTTCTAAAATCATAAGTTATATGAGTTAGGCCGAAACCTTAACCCGTATATCCAGCTTTTGTTGGGATACTATGTTGATTCCATTTTTTTAATGGAATACACAGTCCATGAACTATCAATCCAACCGTTAACCTGGAATTTCCCCTACTGGCGGGTCTGACTTCGACCAAATTCCAATGGCTGCGCTTAAGATTCCGGGGGCATCTGTACTTGGGTTATGTTTACTAGTTTGGGCTCGGAGCCCCAGTTCCTTACCATAGAAAAAAGGCGGCCATAAAACTAGTTTGAATTTCGGCTTGGATTACAGTCCTTGACAGTTTCAAGTAGACACCTTGTACAGACAATTTTTTATATGAAGGCCAAAAAAAAAAAGACAATTTTTTTATATATAAGTATCAAATGTTTAAGGTTCCGTTTGGATGAGTTTCTTTTTAGCTTATTTAAGCTAAAATATTACAATAAGCACTTAGCATTTTGGTCCTGTTTGTATAAATATATTAAAACAGTTTTTGAAATCTATGTAAATTGTTTTGAGCTTATTTTTATAAGCTAGAATTTTAAGCTTAAGAAAATGAACCATTACAAAAGCTAAAAATAACTTAGGTTTTAACTGTTTTAATTTATAATAGTTTATGATTAAATTAACCATAATAAATTACAAAAATTTCATTTTTTGTATAAATATTTTTTAAAGTGTCTACCCAGATATTATTTAACTTATTTTATGGCACTTATGATGGTAGAGTTTATTAACTCAAAACACTTATTTTAGTTGTTTATCTAAAGAGGACCTAAATATATGTGAGATGCATGCATATATATAAAATATCTGAACATGTAGAACTATGATGTTTCATATTATAGCTTAGATGCTTTAACATTTGTGATGTCTCTATTTAGTTGCATTTATTAATGTTAGTTATTCAGCTTTAAACTTTTTAATACAATTTCTTAATTTTTTTATATCTAACTAATAAATGAATTTATCTATACCAAAATTATCATACCATACAATTTATAAATTTCAAATAAAATAATATAAATAAAAATTATATGGTTATTTGATAAAGATAAATATAATAATACTAAAAATAATTTATCAATAACAATTCTTCGCTATTTTATATAGTGTATCTTTATCAATTTATTAATTAATAGGAAGGAAATATTGGTAATTCATAAAAAAAAAATTGAATCTCATGTTCAAGCGTATAAGATTCTTGTATATCTAAATGAGTATCATATTCTGCACTGTCAGAGGTGGCACAATAAATTTTTTTGTGGTAATAACTATATATTCGAAGTATTGATTAAGTGGCAATAATGTTGACATTTCAATAATACACATCGTGATATTTCAAGTATTTAACATGCTATGTATAATTTTTTTTGGGTACATATATAGAATTATTTTTTTCTTGTGCACTACATGACGCATCGACTAATTTATTTATCTGGTTTAGTGTAAGGCAAATCACCGAAACAATTCGCAAGAAAATTTGTTATATACTATCTAACCATGATAAATTATAGAATTAAAATTTAAAAAAAAATGACATGCGACGTCTAAGTTTCGCTATTACTTTCGTTTCAGTTCTCTCTTGCTTATTGAGTTATTAATTATACGTGGGGGAACTGATTAGAGCAAATATATTTGGACCAATGCACGTTATTTACGACCTAAAGTTGGCAACGGTCTCTGCCATTGATGGGTGGAGGGGTCCCACGCATCTGTAAAAAGAAAAAGGAAGGGAAAGCCTAGAAGTACAAGAAGACGAAGAAGAAAAAGAATAAGAAGATGCAAATGATGGAGGGCAACGAAGCAACGGAAAGGAAAGAAAGACAAAGAAAGCAAACTTAGGGCCCTTTGCGTCTTGCCACCCACATAGATCCAAACCATCGACGATGCAGGTTTGGCCAGCTATGCTTAAAAGCACTGTTCAAAGACAGAGTCACAGAGGGGCATTTCACGCCAATCCACGAAGCATGCATGAAATTTTGAGCCCCCTATGATCCATTCGTACCATAGCAGCAACCCTGCAAATTTAGCCCACACTGCTCTCTTTACTTCTTTTCCTTCAACTCTTGCATCGTTTCTTCGTTCAGTCCCACACACACCGACATTTTTGGAATCAGGGTAACCATTTACTGCCTACCTCCCAAGACTAGCTGACGACACTGAGACACAGAGAGAGCTTTTGTCTGCGTTGGTCTCTGCTGGTCTTACTGCTTTATTCGTTCTTGAAAGGCAGCATTGGTCCTTGCAAAAGTAATTATCATCGATGCCTTTTCTTTTTAGTAAGATATTTCATTAATTCCCAGTCCGATTAGAATAATAAAGTTTGTAATTATTAGCGTGGAATATCTGTGTCTGGTCAATCTTTATTGAAGGGCAAGATCGCTCCAAGGAGGCAGAGACAGAGAATGAGAAATGACCATCATACGTGGCAAAAGGTCACACTTACTTTGACCCATGACCATAGAATCTTTATCTTGTCCTTTCAAATTCCAAGTGCATAATTTTTAATTAACAAAAGTAATTTTCATAATAAACAATCGGTGTTTCTATCTTGCATCATTCTGCTGAAGGAGTTCTAGAATACTCACCCACTTCAGTTTGGTCGAGTATAGAATAGCATTGTTTTGAGTGGGGTTTTGGCGTCTTCTTGGAATGGTTCCCCTTCACTTCCACTTTCAAACTCAAGTCCAACAATTATGTACGTCCCATCTTATGAATCTAATCTGATAATTACAACATCATAAGTCTTGACCCTTGTCTGATGGAATGTATATTAAATTTCTTTAGGCTCTCTCTCTCTCTCTCTCTCTCTCTCTCTCTCTCTCTCTCCTTTTTCTTTTTTTCCTCGCCTTCAGACACGTCCTTATAGAGCTTGTGTAGGTGAAAACCGAAATTTAAAACCCCGGAAAAAAACTGCCATACACGAATCTGCTGAGAGTACGATGCTTCGAGCTTCCTTGGAATTCAAATTTTGTCACAATTAAGGACAAGGAAGGAGCTAGCTAGGACATTAAATGACTGTCGCACTCAAGTTTTTCCGAGAATTTCACTTTCACGAAAGAGTTGAGCGTGCAGAACTTAATAGCAACTCTTATCAAAGTCTGGCTGAAGTACTCACAAGATTGAAGAAGAAGAGAAGGATCGGGAGAGGAGGAAGAAAAAAGAGAAAACGAAGAGGAAGAGGAAGAAGGAAAGAGTGACTTACAATAATGTAAGTCTAGTCGTCTGAAAATGGATGTCATCAGGTCTTTAACCTTGAATTATCCAACTTCTGTATGCTATCTTTCTATAGTAAGCAATAGCTATACATCCACTCCAAGATGTATGACAACATTCGTGTCACAACTGCCGCATGCGATATCTATATGCAAACCAAATTTACGGATTTGCATTAAGAGTGTTTTTACAAATTAAGATAACATAAACTTGTACATAGAGGCTACAAGGCATAAGAAAGTGCTCAAGCTTGAAATTCTAACAAACTTATCCCGAGAAACACTGCCTCGGTAAAAGCTAACGGGGACTGGCACATTCTTTAGTACTGTATCAGTATCTTTTTTCTTCTTTCCTGATGATTGTGTCGTGCTAGCTGATCATCATATGTGAGAGATAACTAGTGCTCTAATGTGAGGTTGCAAGCGTGATGAAGCAGGTAGGTGTAAGTAAACTTTGGAGAAAGTGTTATACCCAAATGAGATCACAACGTCAGATAGCAAACAAACAGAACATTACATGCACACACAGTTATACAAAACAAGCCCATATAGTACATAAAACATAAATAGACACGACTTGACGCAAAAACAAAAACAAAATCGATGACAAAAAAAAAAACAAGAAGATCGAATTCTACCATGTCTGCGTTAATTTGTGTCAACTGTGAGCGTTTTCGCCATCCGAAGATAGTCAAACTTGGTAGTCAAGGTGTTCAGTGGAACATCGAAATCATTTGAAATTTCTCTGATCCATCAAAGATATATGGTGGTGAAAAGTAAAAATTTAAGCAGAGTCCAATTCGGATGATGGGTTTTTTGACCGTATGAATGGTCAAAACTCAAAAGTTACAAGAGATTTCTAGTGGAAGAAGAGGCAAGACCTGATAAATCAGTCCACGGATAGTATTGGTTATTTTCCGAGATACTCAGAGGAGATCTTGTCAAATTTAGACCTCCGTTGTCTTCCAATTTAAGCGGTGGCAGCTGAGTAGCCCTAGAACTCGCGGCTATATCTCCAACCAAACCAGACGGTGCTTCCACACTTTCGATCTGAAATGGGTACGAAAGAGCTGAAGTTGGCTCAAAACCATTCAAGAAAGGGAATTGCAGTAAGCGCCACTGATCCACTGATCCTCCACCTGCAGCTGAACTATTACCTCCAATTTGAAACCCCATATGATCGCTCTGTCCTTGGATCTCACGCAAGCTCAGCCCTATGTTTCCGACACCATAGAGGCTCAGGTTCTGTAGAGAGGCAATGAAAGACCGGTTAGCTGGTTGCGGGAATTGACCGATCAGCTCAGCGGCGCCGCCTGAGGGGATTGCACTTGTGGAATTGGAAAGGGTCTGTTTTTCAGTGGATGCCGGAGACTTGGAGCGACTCCTTTTGTTCTTCTTGTTTCTGCGGCATCCTCCACCCACAGGGACATTCCTGAGAGCACCCCCTCTTGTCCAGTAACGCCTGCAGGTCTTGCAGAAGTGCCGGGGTTGGGAGAGGCTGTAGTTATTGAAGTAGCAAAATTTGGTGTTGGTGGATTCGCACCTAGGACACTTCAGAGCTGCCTCCGGGGGCGGTATCTTAGCTTGCTGAGCCCGATCCGCCATCGACCCTGGCCTGATTGAGCCACCACCACCTCCCACATGAGGGCCCTGTGGGGGTAGCGGCGGAAGCAGCTGAGGGTTTTCGCTGCCATTTGCTTCAAGAGGATTTGGTTGCTGCAAAACATATCAAGAAACCTCAGAAAAAGAAAGAGAAACAAAATCCTTCAGTTATAATGAAAACAGATCTGGTATATTCAAGAAGATGTTACAAGGAATAGGAATAATTTATCTTTTGTAATTTGCTTTTTTGTTTTTAGGGTTCAGAAGCTGTGGCTGGAATTTGAGGAAACCTTACCTGCTGCCAATTGGGAGGATCCAAATAGACTGGAATAGAAGAGAAAACCATGGTGTTCAATCCTTTTATGTTTTTCTTTTTATAATGTTTGATGGCTCTTTAGGGAGATGGTGGAGAATCACACTAGGGGAATACCAGAGCCGAGAAAGAAAGGGAAAAAGAGCATTAACGAGGAGGAGGGAGGAGGAAAGCAAGAAGAGGCTTTATTTTGTTTACTTTGCGCTTATTCTCTCATTCTCGTCTCTTTTTGTTTTATTATATTTTAGGGTTTTAAGTGGACGAAGTTTCTTAACCTATAAGCTTCTTTTCTGATGCGTTGGTCTGTAAATTTGTTCATAAAAAGGGGATAGTGGCTCCCATGCATGGAAGAGATAGAAAAAATCAAGATTGTGATGACACCGAATATATGTAGCCAAATTATTTATCACTGTACATTCAAAGGTAATGGTGGGATCAGCACCCCGAAATCAAAGAATTTAAGCTTAACCATGGAGTTGCTGACAGATTGACATATTTGGCACAATAATTGCATGACTTGAATTCGAACTCTAAATTTCCTGATGATAGGCTAACTGTAATTGTAAATTTTTGTCAAAGTTCGTGATTTATCTTAATCTTAAAATAAAAAAAGCATCCCCTCGTCGTAAACTCTTTCTTTATAAAAAAATGATCAAAAGTGCAAATGAAATATTTAGAGCTCATACTTTTAGTATTGATTTTTATCTAAGACTTTAAATTAATAGCCCAATTAATCGAAGAGCAATGCACTGCCTATTCATGTATATGCAATTACCAATGACTAGGGAGTACTGCATGAGAAATAACGGAAAGAAGGTAAAATAATTCCTTGACTCTTTTAAGAGGCAGGCTGGCAAAATGGAAATACACTTAAACAGGTGCCACGAATGGTGGTCTTCCATTTCCAAATATTGAACAATTTGACAATGTCTTGCAAATTAAACTTTGAGCTTAGCTTCGTCTCGAACATTAAATCCTTCTTTTCCTTTTCTACATTTTTTTCCTGTTTTATCCACTGTTTCAACTAATTTTTAGGATATATTATGAGTGTTTGGATCCTAGCAATGAAATGGGAAAAACATGAAAAAAAAAGAGTAAACACCAGACATCAAAGCATGCATAGTGTTTAGATATATCATATCAATTTTCACTCTTTTCATTTTACTTCCTACTAATTTAAACAAACCCACTAATATATAGAATTTTGACAAAATAGGATTTGCAAAGAACGCGGCAAATGGAATAATTAAAGAAATTAAAAACAAGTAATTCAGAAGAAAAACATTAAACATGGAAGGGGAAAAAGTTTGCAAAATTATATATTTGTATATAATATTGGTGCTAGTCTTTAACTGCTTTACTTTTTTATATTCTCGGCACCAGCAGTAAATTGAAGGCTTAAAGTTGTGGTCAGATCCTTTTTGGGCACAACAGCAACACTTGTGACATCAATGCATGAAATGCCAAGTTTATCCAACTTTATCATCAAGATCTTTTCAAGCAGCTAGACAAAATCTTCTAGTTGCCTCTTAACTATAATGCTTCAATAATCTATACTTCAAATTGGGGAGGCCCAATTAATTAAGGTGTCTCGTTTGTCTATTTTTGCTTTGATTTTCCCTGTTGAGTCCCCCCTTTTTTCCGGTGCAGAGACCCCCAAATGTGGTAGAGAGAGAAACAACACATTGTTTTTTGTGAGTGGGGTGGAGTCACACTCAGACTCAGGCTCAGGCCGGCTGAGTTGGGACTCGGAGTGGGGAATGAAAAGCAAATTCCATCATGAGATCGATGTCGTTTCTTCATCGATAAAAAATCTTGATCTTCTACGAAGCTTCATCCTGCATTCCTGCACTTCTCCTATGACTTAGCTACTGCTGTTTTACGTACCTAAGTTGCAAATTAACATTAATGTGTTAAAGGTTAGTTTAGTTTTATTGTAGACCTAATTACAGAATGGCAACCCAAACTTGTTGACGTAGTGAAAATAAATTGTACTTCAAACAAATTTTATTTACAATGTTAGAGATTGCTACTTACGGAGTGACAAGCAAAATTAAAGCTGTCTTATCATTAAGGAATGATAGCTAATAGTTGGTTAATACTATTATATACACCACAAAATGTAATAAATTCTAAAAATGGTTATTAAAATTTTAATCCTGTTCCTTCCTACTTGTATTTTTATCAAGGATTAGGATCTCTTTTCCTAGTAAAATAATATAAGAGTGTACTGTTAAAGAGAAAAATATAAAATATTTTGAATATAAAAAATAAATTTTAGTCCTTACATAATATAATTCGTGTCTATCTCTCTAACAGGATGGTCTTGTTAAGAGGATTCAAATCCTTTTATCAAATATTAAGTCATTAATTTTTTAATCAATAGTTATAAACATTATACTTTATTTTTTAAGGTGTATCATTCACTTTAAATAAGTTAAATTTAAGTTGTTTTATCCATTAAGATGTACTTACTTGGATTCAAATTTTAGGTCAACATTTATCGAATTTAATTCTCTTAAATGTACTAAGTCGATGTGGAAATGTTTCATAAAATTATTTTTAAAAAGACTCATTCTCAGTTAACGCAAAAGGTAGTTCAAAAATACTTTTACCGTACAAAAAAAATACTAATACTCTTTAGCCTTAAAATTAGGTAACATGACTGCGAGATCACAGCTCTTAGAAATTTCAATCATCTTCATCATTTATTAAGCGCATTACATGTATCTTAGTTATAATAATTAAGGCCCATTACATATCTTAATTATAATATCGCATTCAGGACTGACAAGTAAAAAATAAATAATAATTAGTAATTACACATCATTCCGGACTTGGAGCTATACCATTCACATTATGCGATATTGATCACTTCCGTGTTTGGGTTCTAATTACTAGTGTCAGTGTGTGCTTTTTTTTTTTTTTTGTAAACACTAGTGTGGTATATTTTGATTTGTGTTCGAATAGTCCTTTAACACAGGACAAATCAAAATTTGTCACATTACATATGCATAAATCATATGGCTTCAAAGTGATTTACACAATCATTATTCAAAAGTAAAAGGACTTATCATTATGGGTTACCTACCTTTTTATTTCCTCGTTCCATTTTTTGTTGAGCTTCTCGTTCCATACTAAGTATGATTAAAAACGAAATACATTCAACAAAATAATAAAAAAAAATGTTGTAAAGATGAATATTTGTTTGTTTATTTGTTTTTATGCATAGATTAACATTTATTGACATCAGTATAAAAATTTTCAAACTTACACCATTTAATTTTTTTATTAAATAAATGTTAAATAATGTAATCATTGAATTATACCTAATTAAGCTAACATAAGTTGGTTTACCTAATCAGCCTTTCATTCATATTTTGTCATGACTTAGGTTCAATTCTTGAATTTTTTTATTAGTGAGTTATCTATAAATACATTTCTTAGCATTGAATGAACTTAGAATTATGCTCTGACTTTAAATTAAGATGATCCTTGTCAACCAAAATTTTATGTACCAAAAAAAAAAAGAATTACACCCAATTAATAAGATGATATTATAAATCAAAATTTTAAAAAATTATGTAATCAAATAGTGATTTTTTTTTTGCAAAGCATATTTTATTTTAATTTTAATATAATTTGATTGAATGAAAAAAATCTTTAATTGATATAAACTTTTATAAGTACAATATGCACAATATATACTTTCATTTCAACAAATAATTTTAATTTTGTGAATCACATATTTTCTAAAAATTATTTATTATATTATTATCAAATAATGTTAACCTTTTATACAAATAGATGGATCTACGTCGAAAGGGTGGGGATGTCAATTATTGTGTTTTGGTTAAGGGGATGCCAAATTTCGGAAAGTAAAATAAAAGTTGATATTTTTGACAAAGAAAGATAAGAAAACAAGTGAAAATGGCGAGGGTGTACGGTTGTAGAGCAAATAGTAGTGGTCATAGATTCACAAAGTGTTTTGTGTGTAACAAAAATAAATTATGTATTTAAGTATGAAAATTATGGTTTAATTTATGAAAATTTTATTTTATAAAAAAATCATATTATTACTCTTAATTTAATAAAATTAAATTTATAAAATTATTTAATTAAATCACATAAAAATACTCTTAATTTATAAAAGATTAAATTATCATTTTGATATTTAAAAAATTCACTTGACATTAATTTGATCATTTAAAGATATGTAATATCAAATTAGTCATTTAAAAATTTGAAGTGATATCAAAATAGTCTTTCAAAGATATATAATATTAAATTAATTTTTAAAAGATTTAAAATGACATCAAAGTAGTCTTTTTGAACAACTATTTTAAAAAATTATTTTAATATCACTTTAAATATTTTAAAAACTAACTTAATATTATATATCTTTAAAAAATTAAAATAATATTAAATAATCTTAAACTATTAAATTAATATTAAATTAATTTTTAAAAAATTAAAACAGTAATTTAATCTTCATACAAAAAAATAATAGCGTCGAAGATGGAGCAAAGAACGAACAAAGGTGGGCTCCCCCGGCCGGTGTGCATGGGGGAGGTGGGGTGGTGGGGTCATACAATGGAGTGTTATGTATCATAATAATAATAATAAATAAATATTATTATAATGCACACATGCACCGAATCAACATCAATCATCAATCATTTTGGCATCAGATGCTCACGGTCGGGAATCCCTACTGCCACGTCACCCTTTGGCGGGTCCCATTACATTTTTTTAACTAATATTATAAAAATTAACTTAATAATTAACAAAATGTTCTTTTTATTTTAATTATTTCAATTTAAATCTTAAATTAAAACTTAAAAAATTTAATTATTTTTTGTTTGGTATGAAAAAAATATTGATTATTTTAAATATATCAAATTGATGTAAAAAATACATTCTTAAAATTATTTAGAAAGACACTTAATTTTAGTTAAAATAAAACTAAACAAAAGATATTTTTATCATATAAATAAAAAAACACAATAATAACATTTATCTAGCTAGTTGTGTGATATAAAAATCTTACGACTTATGTGATATATCTAAGAATGTTTATTTCAGCTACTAAATATCTCTACGTGCTTCAACTTAAATGGATATGGAATTGGAAAACGCCGAATCACCTCCCTCTACTACTCATTTCTTGCCATTTATCTTTTTATAATATATTTATTTTTACATACAACATATATATTCTTATACATTTTTTTGTGTGAATCAAAAGTATATCTACAAAATTTAATTTATTTGAGCCTCTCTATAGGTATAATTTTTCTTGATTGAGAGTGATAATATTATGATTCTTTTCATAAGATGTAACTCTCAGGATTTGAATGCAATTCACATGCTTGAGAGCGTAACTCACTTTCACTACATTAACACTTCATAACTAAAATGTCCTTGGTTTCCTATTAGACAATTCATGAGGAAAAAAAGTATGTCTTTAGGTATGAAAATTATGATTCAATTTCTCATAATCACATACCATTATCATTTTCAAAAGCCTATAAAATAATTCAAATAAATTGAACTATGTAGGAATACTCATAGTTCACAAAAAAAAAAACTAAATAAAAAGTGCTTTTGCACTAAAACCTCCGTGCCTAGCTATCACTTTTATTTTTTAACTAACCATTTCAGATTTTGTTAATTTGTGATATAATTCAATTCAATTGATTTACAGTGTGTGTGTGTATATATATATATATATATATATATATATATATATATATATATATATATATATCCATTTAATTAAAAGATCGGACATCAAAATAATCATTCTCAATTCTTGTTTCACGTAAATAGGTAAACAGATTCATTTAATTGTAATTTAGGTTTTGAAAGGGCACTGTTTGTGGTGTGTGTAATTTTAATTTAGTCAATCAATTATATATATATATATATATATATATATATATATATATATATATATACGTGTGTGTGTGTGTGTGTGTGCATATATATGGAATCGAACGAGGATATCAAGCTGATGCGTGATCTTTGATAGATTGTTTTAATTTTGTTTAGAGACAATAATTATTTTAGTTTTATTATTTGGCTTCACTTTAGATTAAATAATAAGTTGGTACTTAAACAATGCCCATCTCAAACGCGGATGATTCCAACTTTTTTAACGGTTAAAGGTACAAGATTGGATGCTGGTGGTGTTGGAATCTGATTCCCTATCTGTTTAACTTTTAACAGGTTACTGCTTTTTTGCTCATTTTGATGCGAAAAGCTTACCACTTCATTTTGCGAAATTAAATTCTAGTCGGAAAGGCAACAAAATTGCAGCCTTAACCCTGCATTCACTCGTCCTCTCTCTCTCTCTCTGGGGCCAGTCCACACTCACACGATAGAGAAATAGTGGCACAAACTACAAAGGCAACCATGCACGTGCATGAGAAATACAGATCAGAAAAGAAGATGATAGTGGGACCTATCTTATTGCGTTGCATGAAGTAATGCATCCCAGGTTAAGTGTGGGAGCATCAAAAAGCAAAGATGGCTTCCCCACACAAACGCTGCAAAGAACGGGTACTACGTACCACACTCTCATCTATGTGCCTGACTCTCTGGCCTCACCCTCATGGGCCGCAATCACTGAAATCTTGTAATGGAATACGGTGATATATAGTGGTGACTGCTGAACGAACGAGGCAGCATTTGCTTATAGATTTGGATTTTCATCACTCGCCACCCTCATCCAGATATATAATTGCACATGCATCTGACGCTAATTAGATTCTCATACCGTCACTTGCTTTCTTTCTCATCATCACATACCCAGAAATCCATACCCACTACCGCAATTCCATATCTTTGCTTTTGGTTGTAATTTTTGAAAGAAGGATGAAACTTCATTAACTCACCTGGTTAGCGCCAAGAAATTAGTGACTGTATTTTATGAGTCAACCCAGAAATGAGCAAGTCATTCAAAAAGATTGGAATTTCTGATATATATGTCTAGAAAAATTTTTGTTTGATTTATTTGTTTAACATTTTCATGAGATTCTTGGACTTCACATTTCAACCGAAGACGCTTATAATGGATGTAGTACTTTAATATTTAATGTGATTTTGAGATATTATACAAAAATAAAATTGTACCCTTATTAGAAGATTGTTGAATTTATTTATTTAATGCATCTCCTTAATAACTGAAAATTTAGCAAAACAAAAATAGTTATTCTTTTTGTTGTTTTTTTTTCTTTTTACACAATCTATCAATTCTTTATTTCTTTTCTTTTCCGAAATTCAGCAATGTTCCGAGGATTCAAATCTTCTGATCTTTCTCTTTCTGTCAATCATGTAAATGCTATTAATTGGGAAAAAAATTACTGTCAACTAAAAAAGAGAGGACATTATTCAAAAGTCAAGAAAAATGGAACAATTTTTAACTTGCTTGATAATATTTAATTAGAAGAACTGACAGAATCGGTAAAAGAAGGTTTGAGTGTGTCGGGTTGATAAGTGTCCACTAGTGTTGTCACAGAGCCCAAATTGGGCCCTCCAATATAAAGCAATTTTTAAATTTTTTTGGGTCTAATTCTAAATTCAGGGATATTTACAAGGGCGTATGGACAAGATCCATGTCACTGTAAATTACCATATGAAACAACAACTGTGGCCCATATGAATAGAAAACTGTGGTCCATCGCTTGCGAGTTGTGAGCCCAATTGAATCAGAAACGTGCACCTGTACGGCTCCGGTAACTGTGTTGTCACTAAATTGGCTCATACGGAGTAGGGTACGCGAACAGTATGTGCAGGAGATAGATAAACACTTCGTTGACCAAAAAAGAATTGCATACTTTTTTAAATCTGTTAATTAAAACTTAGGTAATGTTTGACACACATAATAATAGTTTTATAAAATTAAAATGGAACGAGAATATAATACAACAGGATAACTATTTATAATTTACTATTTGATAACTTTTAATATATAATATTTTTTTAAATTATTTTACTGTTTAGCATATAAAAATTAATATAAAATAAAATTAAAATCAATATAAATGACATAAGTATTTCTTATATATAAATAAAATTAACAATGATGTTTAAGTTTATTTTTTTTTATAATTTGATTAGAATAAATGTTATTATTTTTTTAAAAATAATATTATCACATTAAGTAAATATTTTATATTTATTTTTTATATAAATAAGTTTTTAAAATTAAAGTTAGACTATTTATGTTAAAATTAAAAATTATATTGATAAATTAAAATATCATCAAAATTAATAAATAATTAAATATGTAAAATTTATTTTTATAAAAAGTCCTTTAATATTTTAGGTTAAATGTAAGATAGATAATATTTTATTAAATATATATATATATAAAAGAAGGACAATTGATATAATTTAAAAAATAATAAGGATATTTTAAGGAAAAAATTTAATCTCATTTTATAAAGTACAAAATTTCAGTTTCACCTTTCTAATAAAAAATGAATTATATATTCTACCTCTCTAATAGAAATGAATTCTATACTCAAAATAAGGTATAGAATAAAATCACCACTATTTCATATTAAATGTAACATCAAAATTATGAAAAATTAAAAAAATGTAAAAAAATTATTTTGACATAATATTTATCAAAATTATTTGATATATTTATTAACTTTTGAATGAATATATGATCTTTATAACTTTGTTTTATTTGATAATTATCCATAGATTTAGGTAAATATTTATATTTGAATTTGTTAAATTTTTTCCAACCATACAGCACTACTTATATTATTATAGGTAATTTCATATAGATTTGTCTAACAATTTCTGCCCTAATATGCTTGTTATCACGTGATAATTTATTTTTGAGAAATTGTTTTATTAGTTTTTTATCATATACATGGCGATAACAAGTATGTTAGTGAATGGTGATTCCATATTGTCAAATAATTACTGAAAATTATTGAAAAGACAAGACGAATGAATAAAAAAAAATATGTTATTTCTACTATATATAATGAAAAATTTTCTCATTTAGTCTTTAATTTTTTATTTTCTTAAAATGTCATTATTATTCAATCTTTTATACATTAAAAATAAGTATGAAAATGCTAAGCAACTTATAGAAAGTTATTTTCAAAATTTAAACACATCTCAAAGTTTTTTAAGTTATTTTCATTTTCATTCAAATAATTAATTTATAAATATAATAAATTAATAAGATTTTAATTTTAATTATCGGTTAATGTAAAAAATTTTATATTATAATTCAATTATAAATTACTAAATCATTAAAAAAGTTTGATGAAGATGACAATTACTTAAAAAATTATATACAAAATAATATGTGATTAAATGATAATGTAAAAAAATATTATACTAACAATAAATTATAATATGTGATTAAATAATTCAATTGATACATTTAAAATTTTAGAATAACTATATTTATAATAATATACATTTTAACAAATAAAATAAAAAAAAAAAGAAAAAAGAGCTGACTAATTAAATATCAACCCATCATGATGTTGTTCCTGTAGGTGGGTCAACCGGGATCCCAAAGATACAGCAGCTTCTGCAGGACTTTCTTTACTGGAAGGAACTCTGGAATTTAAATTTTTTGTTTTATTTTTCTGTTTCTAACTTTATCTATGTAATTAAGTGTCGATAACTCAAGCAAAATAATAATGGGACGGGGGATTTGAATGCATGGACCCTGATGAGATGAGGCTTTTGCTTAAGAAGCTGCTGTACAAGCTAGCATCTTGAGCGGTGAGGGTATGAGAAGGTGCAGGCCTTGTTGCTACTGGATGCGTTGATCTTCATGTTATTCACTGCTTTCACTTGTATGTGCTTACACAACCATTGCTACCAAGAAAATAACAGGTTTTCTCCAAGGGGAGCTCCTCAGATCACTGTGTGCTTTGCCATTGATGCAAGGGACACCATCCAAGGAAGAAATTGAGAAGATATATACAGAAGCAGAGAAATATAAAGCAGAGGATGAGGACCACAAGATAGCAAGTGTAGACTGAGAATGCACTCGAAAATTATGCCTACAATATGAGGAATACGGCGAGGGGTGAAAAAGATCGGGTCCGAGCTTAACCCAGCGGATAAGAAGAAATTAAATTGAGGACTCTGGAAGACACGATTCCCTTTTTGATATTGTATATTATTTTAACGTGTATAAATATTGGTTTAATTTTTATAGAAAAATATTATTTTGTAGACTTTCTAGTTTGTACACAAATTAATAATTTTTATAAAAAGATAATATAAATGATGATAGAAGATTAAAAAAAAATTATATATGAAAAACAATTTTGCAAGTAAATTTATCCCCACGGTAGAAGTGTTTTTTTTTTTTTTACTTTGTTGAAAATCATCATTCTCTCGGCAAAGAATTTCATTGGTTTGCTTTTCTTTTTTTGCTACCAATATCATTATTCATTACTTGTGTTTAAAGAGGAAAGAGCATGGGCCAAGTATTCTTAGTAATTGCATCCCCTAGGCCCAACAAACTAATCCTTTAACAAGTTCGGTGGTCCATTCATTTAGTCCGGCCAGTTGGGTTCCGATAAGTTATAACTATTAGGATAATGTTAATTAAATAGTAATAAAAAATAAAAAAAAGTATATAATTAAATTTTTTTGTCAAAATAATAATTTAACATGTTTATTGATTATTAGATAGGTGAATGATTTCTATTATTTTATTTTATTTAACCACTACCTTTAAATTTAGGTGATTCTATCAAAAAAAAATTCTGTTTATTTTTTCTAACTATATAACATTACTCTAAAAAAAATAAAACAAAAAAAATGTTGCTTTGAAAGCATTACTCTAATTATATAATTTTTTTGGGTACAATAGTCTAACTATAATTTAAATGGTAAAAGAACGATAAGGTTTGGATGAGTGATTTTGAGAATAATGATTATGAAAAGAAAAGGAGAATTTAATTTTTCATAATTTGGGATAAGGATAAAAAATGAAGAAAATTATTTCGGGGAGAAAATACATGAGTAATAGAAAATCATCTTTTTACTCACCTATCATTTATTTGTATTAATAATGTTATTTCCTTCCATGTTTTATTATTTCTGAACGATAAAAACACTACTTTATTTTTAATTTCATTGTTTCTTATTATATTACGTCCATACATAAAGTAAACCATTACATTTTACTTTGTCACTTTCATTCATTTCATTTTATGTCCCTTCACTTTTCATTCCCTATAATTTGTTCCCAAACGAATCCTTAATATTTCCAATCTCTGATATGCTTTCTGTATGAACAAAAATATAACTTTGTCAGATTCATATTTAAAATTATAGTTTAAGTCAAACTATAATTAACGAGAGGAAGTTCAATTGTTGAAAAAAAATTATTATATTTTTGATACTTCCCATCCAAGAAATGATCTCGGTTTGAGGTTACAAAATGGTGTCCTTGTAATTATAATCCAGATGACCTGAGCTTCAGATTACTAAATAGTGTCCTTATAATTAGAGTAATGCCTGCCAATTGCACAATATATATAGTATGCTTGTATTAATTTATTTTGTGATTAAAATAATTTATAATTAATTTTTTTAAAAAAAATTAAAAAGAAATATATTTTTTATAATTAAACTATTCCAAACATGTTAATATATTAAAACAAATAAAAGCAATTATCTGTCCGGCAATTAATATTTGATAGATAATTTATCATCAATTAATTTGTACAATTATGAGTAATTGCGTAGTATCATTCATTCTCAAGCTATTAATTTCATGGCGATCAAAAAGTAATTTAAATTTTTTTGGTAAGTAAACTGTAAATATTTTATGACGTCACAACTTGCCAACTTATGCCTCGTTAGTCATCCACAATTCCACATTACACACTGATATTGCAAAGTTGAGGATTTATCCTTATTTTCTATCCGCTATGCCTTTCAATATCAATATTTTATTCATTTGCATAAAAAGGTTTCTTAAGGTATTGCATAAAAAACTATTTTATTCTATGGTTGATGTGCGAGGGAAGAGGGAAAAAGGGGCAAGTTTGTGTAGAAAAATTTTCGCCAAATCGTTTTAACCCTTTCCAAAAGCAACCTTGCCAGTGGACCAAAGTGACACCAGTGTAGAACTATTGTATACTTGTTTTGGCAAGCTCACTTCATTTTTCTTTGATGATGACTTAACGTATCCATCCAATGTCTAAATCTACTCTCAAAAGTAGAAGAAAGGAGAAAGAAGGGGGTGGGGTTGGAGGGTATAAAAGAGAGAAATTAAGAGCTGGCAGACTTTGACATTTTGAATATAGGACATTCTACCTCCTTGAATTATTTGGATGAATTTAATCGAAGATTGCAGACTTGCAGGTTTATTATTGGGTTTTGTACACATTAAGAAATAAAAAAATATTTATTATTTTTTATTAAATCATTATATTTATTTAAAAAAATATTAAATTTATTGTAAAATTTTAAAATATTAAATATTTTTATTTTTATTTAATAATTGTTATTATTAATTTTTTAATATATATTCTTATGATACACGTTAACAAAACTTTTTGTTATTTTCGATGGAAGCGGGAAATGACCATCAATGATCAAACAACACCCTTATTATACACACCTCGTAATTATATAGCCCCTATTTGCAACCATGTACCACATGTAGCTGATAATCACAAATAACAGAATAATATATAGACTGATTTATCCCTATAAAGGAAAAAGAAAAGGCGCCAAGAAACAAAGAAATATTAGTTTGATATTCTGTTCGTCTACATCATACACGATACACCTCAAATCCACATCTCCAAGATTGCAACTTGCGGGAATGGAAAATGATAATATAATAAGAAACAATAAATAGCCCCCATATATATATTCTTTAATTTCATAATAATTTTTGTTGGTGGGCTTTGTAGTTCGTTCAAACCCAATGACCAATTTGAAATCTAGAGAAATTAATAGAGTGGGCCCAACAAATTGACTCTAACTCAGGACCACCCCGCTGGGTGTGCCTGATTTCACATGGAACCGTGCCAAAATCCCAATTTTCCAGCTATAATGGAAGGAGCCATTCTTATTCCCGAATTTAAAGCCATCTTGTTTCTTTCTACTGAATTACATTCAAATTCTGGACGTTGTGCTAGCACCCTCCCTTAGCAAACAGCTGCTTATCTTTTTTCAACTCGTACGTTGTAAGCTGTTGGTTTGGCGATTTTGCATTTTAATTTTCCATGGAGGAGCTGGGTGGTCTGGTACGTTGTGCGTTTGAGGAAACTTTCGGCCGAATCGCGTGATAACAACGAAATCTCTTGTTGTTTAGGTAAAAGTTCATAGACACTATAACCCGTTCGCGACACGCACCGTTTTCAACTTTGTCACTTTATGTTTGATTAAGACATCCTCAGAAGGAGCTATTAAATGGTTTTCCAATCTATTGAAGAAGGCTGTTTCTTCCTTCCAACAATTTGCTCTCCAACGTATATAGCCGAGTTTGAATATTTTCTTTCTAATGTGAAGTTTAAAGAGTGGTAGACAAAAATCCGCAACTTTTTATGCAAAATATTATTTTTTGGGTGATAAGGGTGGGAAAAAGGTGAAATTCTTCACAAAAGTCTTGGTGTAATTTTCAACAGCCTCTTACAAGTGATTCCAAATTCATTATCTGTACACCACTTCGCTAAACTGCGTTAGCAAGAAGCTTTGACATTCCAGTCTTTTTTCGACAATTGGGCAGATTCAACATTAATGCTTTACCATGTGAAATCTGTCATAGAACATGTCTCGAGTCTACACGTTAACCTTAAAAATTTTGAAGGCCACTGATGTGAATTAAGCATTGGGAAAATAAATCAAAAGACACAGCTAGGCGCCATTGACCAGCCTACATATATTAAAATACCAAAGCGGATACTACTAGTATGAGAAATGATTGCAAAAATTTCTAAAAGAAAAGAATAAATCATCGAGGCCTTTAAATAAAGAAAATTGGCTAGAAAACGAGTGAACAGCCATCATTCACACGAATGATTAACTGGTAAAGGCCACAGCAAACATGGGGAATGGACAAGAACACATTGCCCCACTCGGTCATTTGCTTGATGACCAGCATCTTAACAACCATTTTGAAGAGCATGTTAGTTTGCCTTCGATTTGTTGGCATACCATGCGCAAATTTGCAGCTGATTGACCATCACAATCATTTCACAGCACACAAAATAGAGGAGAAAAAAAAATGGACCAAATGCTTTGGAAAACATTAAAAAAATTAGCACAGAAGTCATGTAGAAAAATTAATTTAAACGTATTTAGAAAAAAAAAATTAACAGAGGCCTCTAGTTGTTTGGAAATCTAATGCAACATGGATGCCTTCTCAAATGCTCTGAATGTTGTTGGAGAAGATGCCAACGGGAGAACCTGAGATGAACTTGAAGGAAACTGTGGTAGATGTTGTTGAAGCTCTTTGCGCTCTCTCTCTTTGTTCCCAAGAATCCTAAGAAAGGACCCATCCCTATCGTCTGTAACCATTGTTGAATTAGGGGAATCTTTAGCCCCATATTCTGGGTCAGAGCCGTAATTCTTCAGTGCCATTCTCCGAGCTTCTTCTATCAATCTTCTATACAATTTCTCCTCTGCATCCCTCAGAAACTTGAATTTTGGAGGTGGTGAAGATCTAAATCTGCTGAGCTGTGATTCTGCTGATGATTCAAAGAGAGGGTTGAATCCTTGGTTCTTATAAGAATCGAGAGGGTCCAATGGACACTTCAACGGTGAGGAAGCCACAGGGGTCAAGAAAGGGGTATCAATTGCCACCATAAGATCACTCAAGCTCCTTGTTCTTGACCCTTTTCTGCTTCTATCGCCCCTGGATTTGCCATCTTCAGACTCCAAATCTTCTTTGGTTTCTTCTTTGATTGTGAAGAGAAATCTCGGTGGACCAGCGATATTGTGCAGCCTCATCAGCTCTGACTCTACATCTTCTTCTCCAGAGGACTTCAGCAGCACATCCTTGCCAGTTCCCAACTCCAGGTCTGGTTCGTGACTTTTGGTTTCTGGGTCTCTGGTCACACTCCCTGGAGTGTTGGTAGCATGGAAAGAAGAGGGTGTCTTCCAGCAGCCCCGATAAAACAGCCCCTTTGCATAATTGCCGTAATCCATTTCAGTATCTGTGTGGGTTCTTCTCTTCTTCCCCCATAAAACATAGCAAAGCTGCGCAACCAGAGCCAGCAGAAGGCATCCAAAGACAAGGCTTAAAGCAATACCCAACCCACTGAAATACATGGCCCCTGTGCTTGGGAATTCACATCTTCATATCAAGCTCCTAATAAAAAGCAAAGTCCGTCCCAAACTTTTCGGTGGTGATTGAAAGCAATCGAAAATTTCGCAGCTATTTAGGAAGAAACTGCTGTCAGACAACATATATTTGCCTAAAGCTATACCACAAGAGGAAGGACCATGCGCCTCTCAGTAAAAGCGTATCCTTCCATTTATGAAACTCACGTTCTAAAGATACTACACTATTTTAGCCCCAAACACACGACTAGCAGAGGACACTTTGTGGAAATTCTTCTGAGTAAGAAAAAGTCTTACCTTCTAGCCAGAGCCACAAAACTTGTACGCGGCCAGTGAAAGCCAAAAGCCTAGCTTGTACAAGATATTCTACTGTCTAAGGAACTGAAATTGAATTTTGATTTTGCACAAAACTGGGAGCTTAAAAAGAGCCCTTGTGTTGTGTGATATGGAATACGGTTTACGGAAAAGACCGTGTGGGCTGTGGCAAACCTTAGCACAATGTGGGTAAAGTGCGTGAATGGTTGGATAGCAGCTCACATGGGCTTGCAAAGCATTTCTGTCATTTCCATTTGTCATCAAGGCAAGATAAAATCAAAAGAAAATCAGGGTGACTTATACAAGAGTGGTTAGTTAGCAAAAAAATTAAAAAACAAAAACACTTCATTAATCTTGTGTGATACTCTTAATTCACACACACAAAAAAAAATTAATGTAAATATTGAAAATCATAATTATTGAATTCTTTGGCGTTGGATCACCCACGCGGAGGGTGGTCACCCTTAGAGGACACTGCTAAGGAACACAACCGTCACCCTCCCATGAAGATTAGCTGGGCATAACCTGGTGGAATAAAAATCAACAGAGGATCTCATGCAAATGATTTGCAGTACTTTTTTTCTTTTCATGTGAAATTTAAAAAACAAAATTGCCATTCTTTTAAGTGTGTGTTTGTTGTAGATTCTGACAAGTTTATAATCGCGTTTGGACCTCCAAAATTGATTTAAACAGAAGTCAAACAAGTTTGGGTACTTTTTTTTTTCCTTAAATCAATTATTGTTAATCTTTAAGTTATAGAATTAATTATAGGAAAAATAAAATTTTAATGAATGTTTCTCTGATTAATTAAATTGATTCTAAGTACAGGGTTAGTAATTTTTTGTAAATATTCTCATAATTAATATTATAAAATTAATTCTAATAAATCAGATTTAATAGTATTTTATAAATATTTATAAAATTATATTATATACTATTTAAATAAATCTAAAATTTTAAAGTATTCTTTTACAATGAATCCGAAAGTATCTTCTTTTTCTTCAGTCGTAATCCGAAAGAATCTGATATATTAACAAGTAGTGTGAAAATCTTAATTGTGATTGAAATTGAGAGCCTCACTCCCAATCCTAATTAGCCCAAGTTTATACCTTAAAGTCCACCCTAACTAAGAGCTTTCTTATGGTTTGGCACCCCGAAAGCCTGTGTGTCACAAAAGAATTGGCACTGGGCTGCAACTGCAAAAAATTAGTCTAGCCTTTTAATCAAATGCAGTCAGACGCGCATGCATGGCCCGGCTGGTACTGTGTTGGGCCCCTTAATGGGACGTTTGAAGTTTGAACTTTGACGTATCCTTGCACGCATCCTCAGCTAGCCAACGATTGGCCAATCCTGATAAAACCGTATCCTTTTGAATTTAATTTCTAGAATAAAAATTGATTTGATTGAGAAGTGAACCTCCGGTAGAGTTTGAGTTGTAATAATTGATGAAATTGATTTATTCTGTAGTTTGTAGTTTGTGTTTTTGGTCTTTGATCCCGTCCTTTCGTAAAAAAAAAATGATGAAATTGATAACTTATTATCATTAATTCAAAAAAAATCGTAATAAAATATTTTTAGAAGTACATTTAATTATTTATTGTCGAATTATAAGCCAATATCTTGAAAATTTGTTTGAAGCATATTTTTTTATATGTGAAGACTCAAAAGTCAAAACTAAGCCAATAAATAGCAATACTAGGAGGATATCGATTTATTCAAAATAAAAGATTTTCTCAAAATTGTCAACGTTCCCCGCTCCCAAGTGGAAACTGTTTTGATGTACCTTGTTGGAGCGCCTTACTCACCCAAAAGAGCAATACTAGGGAGTAGGACATTGAGGTATGTTCGTTCCAGGTGGCGCTTCTTTTGAAAGGGGAAGCCCCATTTTTCAAAGATGAGTCAGTTTCTTTTGTACGTAAAATCATCGTCAATCAATTATCTGCACTTGGAAATAGAAAGGTTTGGATTGGATATCGTAAACCGTAGGGGTGGCATTATCTCTGCTGGAAGAAGGAGCCTAAGGATATATTTGAAAGTTTAAAAATAATAAAAGAAAAATTTTTAAAAAATAAAGACAGATAAAATGAAAGAGGATAAAAGGATAATTAAATATTTTTTTTATTTAAATATTTTAAATTTAAAAAAATTTAAAATATTTATAAAAATTAATAAAAATATTTTTTAAAAAATTACTTAAAAATTTTATTTTATTTTTTTTATAAAAATTTTAAATAAATCTCTCAATTTTTTCTTCCTAACCCTCAGTCTAAACATAGTATTAGTGTAGGACCATGAAGTGAAGATGTTGGACCATACAATCACGGCTGGTTCCTTTTCTTTTTATTATTCTTTTAGTTGAGAAAATGTTGGATTGGCAATTAGGTCTTGTGGACACAAACATAAGTTAAACGAAGTAACTTGAGCAGGATCAAAAGCAGCATCCTACACGGCTACATATATCAACAGTCCCGTGTGTCTTTACTCTAATATGCAATTTTTGATAACTGGTGGACATATAGATAGATAAACCATTTCCAAGTTGTAACTTACAGCTTCCATGGTAGCAATGTCTTCTTTCTTCCCTTCTTTTTTTTTTTCGTTTTCTCTTGTAAAACAGTGATGAGGGCGTGGACCATAATGATCATAAGCAAAAGTAGTAAAGTAATAAATAGCAACAGACAGCTAATTAACTGAAGTAGGAAGTTTGAAATTCCTACTGCTAAATTTGCATCACATGGTTTTGTATCTTTCATTATATTTTCAAATTAATGCAAATATACTTTACAAACAAAACTCAACAATCAGGAGAAACAGTGAAAATGAATAGCGAAAACTTCAAATTTTATAGTCTCTTTAACAGTTGAGAGCCTCGTTATCATGTCACACGGATGCAAATGACGTGTCCCCATTCTCTGTTTACTGTCTTGTCCCACGGGCCACAGCTAAAATTTTGCCATATGCAAAAATCAAACGTAAAGAATCAACCCGTCAATATCTGCTGGTAGAGAAAAGTTCTTTACTGCAATGGAAACTTAATACAAAATGAAAAAAAAAAGAAAAAAGAAAATCCGTTGTTTTCTCATCATCACGCTTTGTGCGAGTTGAGTTTATATATAGTACTGTTAAGCAGCCCGAGCAAAGGACTCGAATTCGCTCAAATAGCCCCGAGTCAGATTGAATAAGCAAAAGAAGAAAAAAAGAACTCTGCAGTTTCAACTTTCAACCGTTGAATTCTAATTTTTAGTTACAATTGGCCTTCTTGTCAAATTCATGGTGGAGTGCCTTCAAAACATAGGCAATTTCTCCTTGAACAATATTTCTTCCTCTTCATTGTTAATGTTAATTGTTAGATTTACCTCTGAACAGGGGAATTCTGATAAAGATTATGAGCGATAAGCAAATCTGGGTGTGGGGCCTTAGGACATGGATTGCGAGAAATGCAAAAAATTAAAATGACTCGTGGAGATCATAGACGGTGACTTTCTGCTTCAAACATAACACTGTTGTTATTGATATTTGACTCACTATAGCATCTATTACATGGCAAAAAATTATTATTTTTTTTGACTTGGTGGCAAAAATTTATTAATGGAAACAAGAATGAAGACATAAAATTGGGACTCGTGATCTCCATCCCATGTCCATGCTGCTTGGCATTTCTTTAGTTTTTAAAGCCAACCATAGTTTGTCACAAAAAAAAAAAAGCCAGACATAGATTTTATAGTGCTTAATGGCTGGCAATCTCGCCATTGTTTTATTTTAGAATCAGTTGACCCCAAAAAAAAAAAAATCACGTGCTAATTTAGGGTGTTATACCAAAATCAAGCTCAAAGGCAAACAAAATAGAAATTGTTGCATCTTGGTGGCATTCATGCAAGGTCGGTCCTATTGAATACAATAACCGGTGATACCCACCGTATTGTCTTATTTTCTGAATTTGTTTATTAGTTTTTGAAACTAGATTAACAATGTTGTGAACTTTTATTAGGAATTCTATGTCTATTTCTGTTTCATATCATATTAGATTAATTAATTATGCACCTAGCTAAGCATGATTTGTTTAATATTTTGGTAATAGCCAGGTTCAGCTGATCTATGTTGAGTTCTGATCCTTGATGATTAAGCATAACAGACTTTTTTTTTTCTTTTGGTATTAATAGACTTGTTTTTTTATAATTAATATCTAAACTCAAGATGAGGTTGAATTTGTCTAGAACACATGAGCACAGATTCTAACCATAGTGGCACAGTCAATAAAATCAGTTCATCACATATTTATGTTAGGAGAGATAGATTTTACAGATGACGGCAAAGATATCCCTGTATACTGTAGTACGCACCACTATACTGTCTCTTCAAACAATCTATTTAATCAGCATAGCCTACGGCAACCCCAGAATAGACCCTATCTGATAAATTAAGAGTTTAATGCGACCAATTTTTTTATCTTATTATCAATTTATGTATTAAGATATGGTTAAATCAGTTTGACTTTTAATTTTATATAATTTTTATCATAATCAAATTCATTTATTAATAATATGATAATATATAATTTAATATAAAATTTTTTACTCTAATTGTGATCGAAATTAAATCTTCACACATATAAAGATAGATAGACAGAAGCACCAATAAAAATTTTGGAGTTGATTGAAAAACATTCATAAGAGAGAATGAATCACAACGGCAGAAAGATGTTAGAAGTGAAAACAAAGCATAAAAAGATATCTAACAACAAAACAACGAGGATTGTTAAAGAAATCTTAAAAAACCTAAAACATTCATGACACGGGTTAGGACATGTCATGTTCTTCAACTTTGTTACATATGAATTATAATAATGTAATATATACAGATCTAAAGTTTAGAATATAAGAGCCAAAGCTAGTTTGCTCTCAAATTCCCCATCTTAAATTTCTCGTTGTTCTTTTCCAACAATGTAAGAGCTCCCAAAATGTTAGGATCAAATTGTTTATTGTATGCAAAAAGAATTATCTTATGAATGGGTAGGAATAGGAACAGGTTAGGCTAGGTCAGGCTTTGATCTAAACAAGTTAGGCTTACATTGCAAAACATTGGCTTGAGTCTGACCTGTTACTTATGGGAGGCTATTTTTTGGGCTTAGCCTGATCTATTTGAAGAAAAATAAAAAGTCTAGTCTGCCCTGAAAGCCTGTAAAAAAGCCTACTAATTAGATAGGCCAACAAGTCATTAATGCTTAAAGTAAACAAAAATAGAGAAAAGCATAATCAACATTTAACACCATTGATGTAGTTGATGCAGAATAATGAATGATAATGTGCTTTGAAAATTAAGATCGTAACTTTAGTTTCTTTGGACTAGACAGCTTCCAATTGATTCCATTTCATCCATTTTAGCTCAAACACTATAATTCAACCAACTTCCAATTGATTCCATTTCATCCATTTTAACTCAAACACTATAATTCAACTATATTGTCCCACAAAACGACCCAACTTGCCAAGATCTTATCTAAGTCATTGGTCAATTATTGAAATTAATATAATAATAAACTTACTTGAAACTTCTTTACAAAAGCATATTTATACAAAATGCTTTAGCTTGATAATGCCCAATGAGAAACATTCCAAAAGCATAATCAATTACTCATTCCAAGCAATTCCCATCGTACATAGTTTAATATAGGAATCATCATTTTATTTAATTAATAAAGATTCGCATATGAACATTACATTAAGTAATATATAAACTTGGATTATGTATTGAGAAGGAAGACACAAACAAAAAGAATGGAATAACTATAAAATTTTGAAGTTTCTGAGGTTAACGATTGATATAATTTGTTTGGTTTCATATGAACAGCTTTGAGCAATATATGTGTTTTGTTTTTTCCTCTTTTTCTCTTTTTAAGTAGGAAAGCATATTTTGTATTCACGCTAAACTCTACCATAATGTATTATTAGCTAATGACAAGATCTCTATATTATGCTTCAGCATATTTTGCTTATTAGCTAAGCAATATCAGTTAGAAGATCTCTATCTTACATGAAAATTGCGGTTTGTAGAAGCACTTGCGAACAGCTTCACCGGCATCGTGCACAAACACCACTCGAACGAATACCACTGACCGCTCAGTTCATTGCCCATCGGTCAACGAACGAGCACGCAGCGACGCAAGGACAAGCTGAGGCAGCAGCCCACGGACGAAACAGATCGACAGCCAACGAAATAGGAGGCGCAGGTGGAGGATAGGAAGCTAGGAGCTCACTTTCGGACGAGCAGAGGCAGCACACGCAAAGATGAAATGCGAGCCACAAGTCCAGCTGTGCAAGTCGTCGTCCTCGTTGAGCTCAAAGATGGGAGGGGGGTTAGGGGTGGGCGACGCATCACAGTAGCAGGAAAATGGAAAAGGAGAATTAGAGAATATAGAGTGAGAAGTCATAAGCCAATTAGAGTTTTTTTAAAAATAAAAATAAGTTAAAGAATTATAATATTTTGAGAAATTAAACTATTATATAAAAATAAAAATTTTAATTATATATAATATAATTATATATATATAAAATAATAAAAAAAAAATAATAACTAAACATGTCAGTCTGTAGCTTAAAAAGTTTATATTTAAGCTTGTGATTTGGCCTGTTTAGTTAAATAAATTTTTTAAAAAGGTTTTAATCTTGTCTAAATAGTAAACAGATCAAGTTAAGACAAACTTAATACAGATCAGGCCACGAACCCTGTGAGGCTGTATTCCTATCCTATGAATGGGGCACAATGCATGAAGCCATGAACTGATGGCAATAGCGTGCGACAGGATGACAAAGACATGTCAAGTTATGCAATAATTAAGAGTAAAAATAATATCTTATTACGATATGACATAAAACCCACTTCGGAGATTAACAATGTGCTACTCAAAGTTGCATGTTAGTTGTTTTGGCAAATAACATTTAGTCAATACTCTCTCGAGACCCTTGTCCTGAAGTAAAAAATTCAAAGAAGGGTTGGCTTCCAGGACGACTATCATCTTAATCAATATCAGGAGAAACAGAAGGTGTATTATTGGAACTTTCAGCAGAAACTGGAGCCAGAGAAGAAACCTGATACGTTCTTTTTCCATCCAAAATGCCAGTGGGACGCAGAGGAAAGAGAGCCAACGTTTCTTGGTTACTGTTGCTAAAGTTAATATCCGGGATTCTCTGTCGCAAGCCTTCGTATATCTGCGGGCCATCACAAATTCTTGGCATCTCCATGGGCACTACTTTCTCAGTCCTCGGGCTACTCCCAATACCTCTGGGTAGAAGCTTCGTTGGGTGTTGAGGATAAAAGCCGATTTCACTCTGTGGCAGGCAATATGGGGCGCAGACGACTGAAAACCAGAAACCCTTTAATTCCAGATACTTACTGTACTTGTAGAAGGCAAATAAACTAAAGAAATAGATGTTATAACAGCTGTAAAGAACTGTATATATTGAAATTTTTATTTGCAATATAGAACAGAAAGTAAAAGAAATCTCTGTCCATCTATCTCATGAATTGGCTAAGCAAGAGAGTTCACAGACGCTTTTAGGTAATTTAATTTTTGGGGTTTTCCCCTTATTTTATTTTATTTTTTGTTTTTCTAAGATCATTTAGCTTTACCTTTGCATGAAGAGGCAGATTCGCTATGAAATAATTTAACAACATTTAATCAATTTAAACAAAATACTTTACAAGAGAGGGATGGATGACGATATGAACAACCATAAAAGAAAAACGAAAGATATATATAACCCTGTTTCAATTAAATAGATAAGAAATTAGTACTATATATAGATATGTATGAGTCTATCTGTCTATGACAAACAAATAATGAATGAATTAATATTAGTGAACCAACCATTTGGACAAAGTGGCGAAGAGAAAATGGGCTGGGATCTATGAAGAAAGCGATTGAAATAAGCAATGCTTTCTTGCTTCTGCTTCTGTCTTTGCCTCTGCCTCGCTTTGTGATTCTGAAACCAGTAGAAGACATTCTTTCCTTCGATGTGACCATACGCCCTGAGCCTAGCTGTAATCTGCTGTATTTGCTCAGCACTGGGCGTCCTTATTCCCTGCTTATACAGGTTTTCTAACATGCTTATTTGCTCTTTCGTAGGGTTCCATCGTGAACTTGTTGGAGTCCCACTCGGCCCTCCCATTCCCTTCTCTACCTCTGCATTGTGACTCTCCATCCTTACCCCTTCTTCTGGCTTTAATTTCTTTGCACACAATAGGACGGAGGATATAGTATATGAGTTGCTTATTAATATTATTACTCTTATTCGCATGGCTTCTACAGCACTCAGAGTTATACTAGTAGTAATAAGGAGAGGAGAGAAAGAGTCAAACAAAATGGTTGAGAGAGAGAAAAGAGAGAGGATTAACATGCGTATTGTTTTTGGTGCAGAACATCTCTGAAAACGTGGCGGTTAGCGGCTGAGAGAGAGAGGGGCTTAGGTTTCGTCGTCTTCGTTCGAAGACGTGAAGTATTTTTACGAGAAAACAATAATTGCCCAACTAGCCCCCCTTTCTTTTGATTTTGGTGCAGTATATGATACATTTAATTAACGACAGCAATTAAGATTAACGTTTATTTCTCTCTCCTTCCTAAGCCATAATGTCTTATATCTCGGGAATGACAGAGACCAGAGAGACGATGATTACGCCATTGAAGGAAAGGAAGGGCAAGAGGACAGCCGGATGGGTTGCAAGGTGTAGGTGAGGGCTAGGCTTTGGGAATTGAAGTGAGAACAGATAGGCCCAGAGGAGAGACCAAGTTGAACCGTCTAGCTAGGCTTTGAGCCCCGGAGGTGGCTGTGAACTGCGAAGACTTTGGTGGGTGGTGGTTATATCATATTCATAGATGGACGGTGGCAAGAACTTGCTTGGCACGGTGTTCATGGCTTTCCTTTGGGTGCAATGGTGGGCCACCCTTCTTCACATTCAAAATGAAACATGGCCCAGCAGCGGGGGTCCAATTTGATCTGCATTATTATTCTTTTCTTTTTAAGCGTCCTACAGCTGATTTGATGTGCGTAAGATTTGATTTTATGTAATCGGCCGAATGTTGCTTTTGTAAGTCATATTCTTTTTATTTATTTTTATTTATAGTTTAAGATTTTTATATAAAAATTAAAAAAATTAATAAATAATTTTAATTATAAAAATATATATAAATTAAATTATATTTTTATTTTTAATTTTTTTATTTTATTTACTCTATTAATTTTTTTTAATAAAAAAGATATGAAAAAAATTAAAAAAAATTAATTAATATTTTTAAATAATAAATATTTTTTATTAAAATTTTTTTTACACGATAGATAAAAATAAATTAAAAAAATAAAATCAAAAGTTGATAGCTTGTCGTTAAAAAGAAGGAAAACAAATTAAAAAGAGAATTTGACTCTTAAAAAATTTATTTTAAAAAATAAAGTAAAAATATTAACTATTAATAAAAAAAATTAAGAAAGTAAATTTTAATAATTTTATAATTATTATATATGTATATATATTTTATTATAATCTTAATTATTAATTTTTTTATTAACAATTATAAAATTTTACTTTATCTTATAAAGTAAGTCCTTTAAAATCCCAAAAAAGAAGAACAAGGCTATAAGAAAATTATAGTAAGATGATAATTAAACTAACAATATTATTTACACACTATTTTTATTATACTTTTCTTTTTTTTTTGTGATAAAACAGGAAAAACATATATTTCAACCCATTCTATTTTTTTTTCTTAAAATAAGGTGATAAAATATTTGGTATAAATGGTATATTTATCTAAATAAAAGATTAAATTATAAATGAAATATATTTTTAAAGGTGAAAATGTCACTTTGTTATAAAAATAATAATTTAGAATTAAAAATATAAAAAAATCAAATTTATTGAATGGAAAGACAAAAGCAATTCATTATTATTATTATTTTTATCATCATCTTCATAATGTTGTTTCAAAATAGAAATTTGTTAGGTTAGGAATGTTTTTAATATCATATGATAAAAAATAAATTTTCACTATAAAGGATAAACACAATTTAAAATGTTTATTATATAATTAATCAAGTTTTGATTGGGTGGTTGTTACTCGGACACTGGCAGAAGCTAAACTACCCGTCGTTGCGCCTTGGCGATTCATTTGGCTCCCAAAAACTACGGATAGTACGGAAATATCCTCACCTCTCTCCTCAGTTCTTAGTTCTCAGTTCTCAGTTCTCAGTTCTCAGTTGTCTCTCCCACTCCCTCTGTCAGGAGAACCTGAACCGTCTCTGTCCAATCTTCAAGCTTCTCATTCATGGCTAACACATTGATTTCGTCTCCCTCATTCATCGGCACGCCGCTTCCTTCACTGTCACCCTACTTCCCTCGCCGTAGGCTAGTCACCACCACCGTTAACTTCATCTTCAACCAAATTACCCCAATTCAATCTATAAACTATTCCTTTTAGGCTAGTCAATCTCACGCGGCGGTCGCAGCCGATTCAGCGAGTTCAGCAGATGTTGCTGTCCAGAAGAACGGAGGGTGGTTCGGGTTTATCTCAGAAGCCATGGAATTTGTTCTCAAGGTAACCTTTAGTTACCACTTGTGCTCAAGTTCCTATAAGGACTTCTGTTGCATTTTATGCATCAAAAAGTGGGATATATATAATGATAGGATGGTTTTTATAGCAATATGCTGCTGTGATTATTAATGTTTAGCAACAAATTGCCTTTTAAGATTGGGACATTTATGTGACTGCACCGTATGTTGAGCGCTGAAAATGATGGAACTTGTTCTCAATGTAATGTAGCTTGCCTACATCTTGAGAAACTCTCCTTCATTAAATTATGCTGGGCGGTCATCAAATTGGAGGAGTGAAGCGTTGGATTTAAACATATGAAGCTTACAAGACGATGGGTGTTGAGATTATGAAATTAAAGGCAAGTTAAGACTTAAGAGATGCTACTATGCAGGGAACTGTTTCCTTTTCTGCTGTAGTGCTGTTCAATTTAATTAACAAAGTAAAGATTGACACTGTTATTTACCAGGGGATCTAATATCCAAAGCTTGGTCAATAGCGATTGTTGCTTTTTGTTATATGCAAGCCTATACTTGGAAATGTTTGCTTGTGTTTTAGATGTCAAGTCATGGATATTGTTTTGTTTTCAGGTGTTAAAAGATGATCTTAGTGCTGTGCATGTGCCTTATGCATATGGATTTGCTATTATATTGCTCACTGTTATTGTTAAAGCCGCTACACTTTCTTTGACAAAGCAACAGGTTGGTACAAATTACAGCAATTTCAAGAGCCAATTGTGGTATGCAAAATTTTGCAAATTTCCTGAAACCTTTAAATTATGTGAATCACTTTGTTTGGAACGGTTTTTTTTCCTTCATGTGGTAACTGATTAGAATATTTTTTTCTACAAAGCCTGCAATACTTTTTCTCGAAAACAATATGAACAAACCATAAATGGATTTGAACTTGAATTATATGACTATAACCTATATGCTTCACTTGACTATAGTAAATACTGATTTTAGTAAATATGTAGGTTGAATCAACACTGGCTATGCAAAATCTTCAACCAAAAATCAAGGCCATTCAAGAAAGATATGCTGGCAATCAGGTGAGGGAAGTTTTTGTTTTGAATTAAGCATCCGGTTTGATCTCAAGTAAATAATTGTTTTTGTTTTACTTTTACCTTAAAATCATAGCATGGCTTGTTCTAAACTATTCATTTTTGTTGTCCTCTTTATAAGGAAAGAATACAACTTGATACATCAAGGCTATATAGGCAAGCTGGGGTTAACCCGTTGGCAGGTACTTTTATCTTACTGTTCCTTTTCTCTTCTTCTTCTCATCACATGTTCCATATATAATTCCTTAACATATGAAGTTAGTGATGGCAACAGTACATTTTAATTTTATTTTTTGCATCCTTATGCCTCTTGTTCTTTCTTTTTACACTAGCGGCTAGCACTATCAACTTAGTTAGGATTTGGTACATTTCTATACACATACAGCCCCCTCTTCTACTCCAATTTCACCATTTTGCATAGTTTGTTTTCCGACTCTGGCTACCAGTCTGGATAGGTCTCTACCAAGCTTTATCAAATGTGGCAAATGGGGTACGTAATGGTATAAAACCTTTATAATTTGAGTAGAGATTTTGATGTATGAATTATGCACAGGAAATTTGATTGCTGCTGATTTTGGAAAACATTTAACTTGAAGGGACTGTTAACAGAAGGCTTCTTGTGGATTCCCCCTCTGAGTGGTCCTACTACCATTGCTGCTTGACAAAGTGGATCTGGAATTTCTTGGCTTTTCCCATTTGTGGTAAGAAAAATATCTTGTCCTTTGTAGGTCAAATAATTATTTGCACTTGGTTATTGTTTGCTCATGCATGTGACTTTTTCTCACTTCACACTGTTTAGCCTCTTTCATTGGAACTTATTACTAGATTTGGTACATGAGCATGTATAGCTTTAAATTGGATATGGCGTACAGTACATTCGGTGATAAAAATTATTGTTGGTAGTTAGGAACTTAGGGTGAGTTTTATTTTGCTATGGTTTGTTCCGATAATATGTGCCTGGCTGCCATACCAATTTATCCATATGCACTATTGTAACAGTCACTCTTCTTAGATTTCAGTAAATATGACATATGGTTTAATCAAATTATATTGTCAAATATGGTAATTTTCTTTGCGAGTTTTAATCTGGGCAGAATTTAAATATGATATATTGTTTGGCGATCCTCCTGAGAAGTTTTATTCATCCTTGGCCTCCTTTTCCTGGAGGTAAAAACAATTAGTAAACCATTGTGTTTGTGGGGATGATTATTAATACCTTAACTAGTTGCTTTATACTGTATCGAGTGGTTTACAACCTATGGTAGACTGAGTGGTAAACGTGTGACAACTTTGGAAGATAACATCATATTCTTGAAGATTTTGGTATCTTTTCTCTTTAATTGACACTTTTTCCTTATTTTTTCTTTCTTTTTACTAGACAAAATCATAATTACTTTTACTTTCTTTTTTTTTTTTGCGGGGGTGGTTGTTAGATTTCAGTACCTTCTCTTGTCTGTTGACTCCTTTCTTATTCTTCTTTATTTTCGATTAAACAAATTGAGGATAATAATAACTGGTTTGCAAATATTTGTAAGATGAAGTTTGCTAATGACAAAAAAAAAAAAAGAGAGATATTAAATTGCCTGCAGTTATGTGATCTCACTTGTTTCTCTTTGTATGGAAAATGACATTTATGAGTATTCAGCATTTAATGCTCTGTAGTCCATGATAACGTGAAAGAGGATGCTCATAACACAATAATTATAAAGCTATAGATGTAAATGCTCACTTGTTGCGGTCGTTGGCCAAGTGGAAATAAGTGGCAAAAGTTTCTATTTTGATTTACATTTTACTCACCATATGGTACAATAACAAACATCTGTTATGCAGGATGGTCATCCACCGTTGAGTTGGCATGACACCGCAGCATATCTTGTTTTACCTATCCTTCTTGTCGTTTCTCAATACTTTCCAATGAAAATCATGAAACCACCTCAGGTAAACATATCTGTTTTTCTGTTTCAATTTTCTTTTTACAAGTTTTATTGCTGTCTTGATTTTCCAATTCTTTTATTAGGTTTACAAACAATGTCTTGTGCACAGCAGAACAAGTACGGTTGCGTAAATTAGGAGGTGCGAAGCTTGTGAATGAAAATGCAAGTGGAATTATTACTGCAGGACGTGCTAAACGATCAGCTTCTCAGCCAGCAAAAGCTGGTGAAAGGTCAGTGTTTTATGGCACAAGATGCAGCCTAACTGTTTCAACTCCTCTGGGAGTTTTTCTATAACAAATTGGTGATATACAGGTTTAGGCAGTTTAAAGAAGAGGAGAAGAAGAATATGTCAAGCAAGGCACTGCCAGTGGAAGAGTTTCAGCCTCTGGCTTCTGCTTCTGACTCTGATGACGGTTCAGACGAAGAAAATAATGACAAGGTAAATATTCAACTTGTACGAGTCAGTTCAATATGAGAGTAAAAATGAGTGTGAAAATTTTATAAATGAGTTTCATATACAGTTTTTCACTGCAAACTTATCCATGAATTTTTTATCCCTATTTTTATCCAACCAAACATATACGTATAGTTTTTTGTTCAGAAGTTTTATGTGATACAGCTTTCCTCCTGTAATCCTATTGATAGAAAAGGAGAAAGAACGAAAGAAAGAAGAAAAATCTCCGCATTTTCATGATTGAGTATTGCACGGAAACCCCTTTTTAAGTTCAATGCTATAATTATACAAGGCACAACTTCTGACTATCCTTAATTTCCAATCGTGTCTAAGATGTCACGTCTAGTTCATCCACCTGCATATAAGAAAGAATAAATAATCTTTAGTGGAACCATACCTGATGCACAGATACAACAAAGACAGTGTCGTATGGAGATGCCTCCAATTCAGAGGCACCAAGGGATGGCGGCTCGCGTATTGTTTGGGCATATTTTAAGTTTCTTTTAGCCGGAATGGGTTTCAACTGTTTCAAAATGTCAGAAGCGTGTACTAAGTACATCGGAACTTGTCTAAAGCCCCTAAAACTGTAAGACACTTGTCAAACTTTGTTACTTTCTAAAATTGAAATGCATCATACATTTTTTTTAACTTAATATTTATAGGTATATGAATATATATGTTTTTATATTTTGTTATATAGTATATACCCCACCATACCTATGTTCTAAATTTTTTTGAAAAAAATTTCCTTATCCCAGTATCATATTGTATCGGATATGATACTCTTATCCGTACCATGCTACATAGGGGACCATAGAATGGAAGTTCAAAATTTTCTTTCCACGTTACAATTTTATGCTGTCAGAGTGACAACCAATGATGCAAACCCAAGTCTTTAAAGATTGTTACTGTCATTGTCATCAACTTCTGTCCGCACTGCATGTTCATTTCTCTCGCAAACTCTTTAGCTGCATGCCAAATTCGCTTCATAATTAATATATGACCATATCATTTACTGACTTAAGCGTGTACTTTGCTTCGATTTGGAGTTGGGAAACCATTGTTGCATCAAAATGATAGTCCTTTAGTGTAAAATGGTGTAACCGAAGAGTTCTGAAGCCAAATCTTAGCATGTAGATTCGTGGAGTTAAGAAACCTGCTTCGTCTTCTCCCTCATGTACCTTATCTTTTTCTTTTTCTGGTGATTATCTTTTGTTTTCTTGACTTTGACTTGGTTAGATACGGAGACTGCAGTCTGCGATTTTCATTTGTATCGTTTTACCAAAACATCTCCAATGGTAAGCAACTTTGTACAGGAACAGGAAGATGCAGAAGAAGCTTATGCTTCTACATTTACCAAAGCAAAGAGGTTCCAAGTCATTCTAGGGAAAGAAGAAGCAAGCGCTCAAAGCGGAAGCGTGCTGTATAATAGGACCTCGTACAGTTTGTTTGCAGTGTACAGTGAGTCTTGTATATCTCGACAGTTTGTTCCTTAACCTTCTGTGCCATTTTTGGGTTGGCTATTTAATTGAAAATGTAATTTAATCCTGCAAAATATCGCTGTTTCACTAAAGCAATGTAATGTCTTGCAGTCATGAATTTGTTGCTGAAGACTAGAGAGCATAAACACTCTTGACATAGACAAACATGGACGCCCGCTGATAACAGCCGTCCTGCCTAGGGAAAGATATCGTTGAAAAGAATCTGAATTTGCTGTTAAAGGTGGTTCTTAATGTTCAAATCCAGTTGAAGAACGATGATGTTTAATTATTATAAATTAATATGAAGCTTATGTATAAATGTAGAACAGTGGAGGGAAAGAGTGCTAAAAATAGAGAGCTTTAAAATCGGGGGAAATTTTAGTCATAGCCCAAGGCCGGCCTAAGGTTAATGACATTGTTTTTGACTTTTTTCACAAACCTGTTTGCCAACAAACATAACTGAGTGGAGTGTTAATGAAGAGCTTTCAAAAAACTTAGCAAGCTTGTAAAAAGCAAATTGAGATTTGCTTGTGTTGAGACGACGTCAGTGTAATAATGGCTTGTAAAGTACGAATACTCAATTAAATCCCATTTTGTACAAACACAATGCTCCTAAAAACAGGATTTCCTTCCTACATGAATCCAGTGATCTCCTATGACTCGAGAGAAACAGTGACTGATGTCTCTACTGAACACTGATGCCGAACTGGCGTTTCCATCACTTTAGGGTCTGGATGGTGGGTGGTGGTTCCCTATGGGGTTTGGCCCTGATGGGTTTCTCCGACTCCTTTCTTCAACCTGTGATTTTCATTATTTGGATAAGAATTTTGTCACATGATTATTAAGTGAAACGAATGAAAATATAAGTAGAAAAATAGGACATGAATGAGAATCACATAATGATAAAACTGCCTCGACAAATACTAACCCATGAAGGCGTGACATGTCCATAATGTGGCATTGCCTGTAGGATTCTCAGCTTGAAATGAACTGTGGGCAGGAATAGAAGATACAATCAGTTGCAGTAACCATTTCAGAGTCAGCTAGATTGAGCTGTTTGTGTTTTTCTAACTACACGAACAGACAGTAATAAAAAACTGACATCTCAGCAAAATGGAATAACTTCGCATACAAGTAAAATATTTTGCCTAACCAAAGAATTCAGAGGTATGGGCATACCTGATTGAACAGCCTGAGCATTAGCAGTGAAGTGATCGAGTGGAGAAGCTGCGAGTAACAGGCATGCAAAGAGAAGATGGACCAAGATTTGTCTTCTCATCTTTGGCATGCTTCTGGTGCAGAGGATAGGAGAGTTGCGCTCTTAATGGGGTTTGTCACGAGAATGTAGCAGTTTTTATCTGCTATACATCTGTTGGTATATAATCATGACGAAACTTGAAATTTTATGTGAGAATGTTTGTGAAAAGATGCCCGGGAATCCTATGCCATTACGTTCTGACTTGATAAGATCGAGAATCTGGATTTATGCTCATTATGGATTGACTTCTTTTCAGTTATCATTTCTCAGTTATCATTGCTTCCATGATAATTTTACAAGTACTTGCTATTATTTTTCTCTTGAGTGCTTGCCTACGCTGTCGGCATGCTTTGTCGGGACCCGCCAGTTCATCTTGCATATTTAATTACTCTGCACTCTGGAGATTAGTTCTAATATGAAACATAGCAATCATCTTCCTTCTCAATTATTAACCAATTAAAATTTTTGACCAATACTATAGCTATAGAGTAATGATTCTGTGAAGCTTGAACTTGAAGTCCGTTTTGATTAGAATTTGAGTTTGAAAATTTTTGTATTGTAATACGAATGCCTCATAGTCTCTGTTCATTTGTACTCAATTGTGCAAAAGTACCATCCTCGGTCGTCGCACTCGGGCCTAAATTAGATTGTCTTTTTCCTGATCTCTTCTTTCCCCTTTTCCGTTTATGTGAAGAAGCTGACAAAGAGCACTATAGCTGGCATGATAGACAGCCTGACTTATGTGAACCATGATGAAAATCTTTACTTAAAAATTCAAGTGTTGTTATGATTGCTTGCTTTAGAATTGAATTCAATCAATCAATCACCGAAACACTCTAATGCTGCAAAAGCAAAATGTGCCCAATATGCTTCGCGGCAGAGAGCTTGTGTGGCCCATAAAATTAGGACGATGATCTGCTTTGGCGAAACTGATCCACTGATCTGATTCGTGCCAGATTTCTTGGCTGATTTATCTCTGACATATTTTGTTCTCCATAAACAAATTTATGCCTTTGGACTTTAGTACTCAGAAGATTAGGGAGGACGTTATCGTGGTGGTTGGTGAACGGTGACGCTTGTGGCGGGTTTTTGTTGCATCTATTCATTCTCCTTTCTTTTGTTCTTCAATGAGACAATGACGAAGAAACAGCGTGAATGAAGTCCAATGGAAAAAGTAAAAAAAGAATCGGCTTACGAGCAAGCAACGCAAACATATGCTAAGAAGTTGGCATCAGAATAGATTGGTTCATAGGAAGCCCAAGGAATCTAGGCCCTAAGTCACACCCTTGTGGGTGAAGGTATCTACTATCTAAGCACACTTCCAACACAAGAACGGTAAATGGGGCTAAATGGGGTCTCCACCTTGAGAGAAAGCTTAGATAAAAACGAGAAAGCCATAAGAGTCAAAGAGATGATAAATCAAAGAGGCCTGCGACGAATTAACCTCCCAAACTATAAAACTGTGGAAGGGTAAAACATCATGCAGGTAACAAAAATTGAATCTGACATTTAACCAAAAGCAAGATGTTTTCCATTTCGATGGTAACTGGTAAGAAACAAGAAATGATCACAATCCTTTTTATCCAAAAGCAATTAAAAGCGAACTAGAAACTCAAACAATGTTTTTTTTTTTTAAAAAAATACACACATTCGATAATAGTACCCGAGCTAGTAGCATCCACCTCATGATAATCTGCTACTCATTTACCATGCAATACTATAAAATAAATGGAAGACAAAGTGAAGAAATTTCATGAATCGAGTAAACCCAAATCCTTACTTCATAAGCAATTTAACATATCCTGCTAAGGGTGTTATTCTTATCTCAAAATAGTGATTATAGCAATATTCATGTTTGCTTGACATGCAGACCACATAAATACATCAAACCAAGATTGTTATTTGAAGTTATAAAAAAAGGTACAAAAGCAAATTTTTGTCTTCTACATGCGTCCGCTTAGCCTCAAGCAGTACAAATGGATCTTCCCTTTTGACTTCATAATCTCTTCAATCAGTAAATATAGATGGTGTAATTAACATGCATGCTATCAAAGTGTTTAAAGTAAAGGGGAGATTCTGGCCTCATAAACTTAATTTTCACCTGTCATGAACCTTAAGCAAGCTCAATATTGAAATCACTTAATAATAATAATAATAATTTGAGTTCCAGAACTATCAAATTATATATTCAACTAGTTTTATTAAAATAAAATAACTAATTCAATTACAGTAAATCCTAATAATAATAATAAAAGTTAATAATTTAAAACGATTAGTAGTCGAAAACCCGAGATTCTCTGTTTCCAAGCTCACACTCCCTTCCTGATTTCTGACTATATTTTCATTTTTTTAAAATTATAACAGCGTTACCGAAATTTCAACTCATGACTTTTTGTAATGTATTTAAACTTCTTTTATCACTGACTTACTCTTGACTTGTGGAAAGAAAAAGAAGTTTAAAGATTGATTTCATCTCTTATTTGGTATCAATTTAATAATTGAAAGGAAGAGATTTTATGTAATTAACTTTTTGTAAACCTTATATTTTTGCATTTCTTCCTTATTTAAGAGATTGAGAGAAAAAAAAAATTTTAAAATTTTATTTTCTCATTTTATTTATGTTAAAATCAAATTATATAAGTTAGGAATGATAGTAAAATAAATTGATATTTAATTACAAGTAATTCTATTCTTTTCATTAATGAAATCAAATAAAAGAGGAAAAATCTTCCTCTATTTTTTTCTATTTTTTTACTATATCTCTTCTTTTTCTTTTCTTTTAATAATAACTAGTAAGTGACTTCAATATTTTCGGAATTTGCTCAACGGACAAAAATGTACAGCTCAAGTGGTCTTTGCGCTAATTACCTCTTTCCCTCTTATAGTCTAATATTCTTTAAAAATTTCAATTTCTTTTACAGCATCATTCCTCGCCCTCAAAAGAAATTATTACACGTTTTTAAAGTATAATAAATATATATTTTAAAAAATATTTTATTATTAATTTAAATTATTAATATAAAATTTAAATTTATTAATATTATACAAACGTACAATAATTTTTCCATCCTTGAACCTCAGTCATAGCATGTAAGTAACGAAAGCGAAGAGGGATAATTACTTTTTAGGACCCACCCCATACCCACGTCCGACGACCCCTGCCCTCATTCTAGCGCTCGTAAACAACTGCAACTTCACTCTCTGGCCCGCGTCCAGCCCAACGCCGGCCACCCAGTCCTCGGGCACGGCGGCTTCGTCCTTCACGCCCTCACCCATCACATGATCTCCATCCCCGTCCCGGGCGGCCATGTCCGGGTCGGGTGTGGGCCCGAACCGGCTGTGCCTACTCCACCAACAGCCACTTCTCCTGTGCAACCGGTGACTGCGGCGGTCGCCTCGAGTGCAAAGGCGCAGCCGCAGCCACGCTGGCTCAGTTCAGCCTGCATCACTGCCACAGCGACTTGTCCTTCTACGGCGTTAGCCTCGTGGACGGATTCAACGTGCCCATGACGGTGACCTCACACGATGACGATGGCAAAGAAGGTGTGCCCGGTGGTGGGTTGTCGCAACAACCTGCTGGCCAGGTGTCCCCCACAGTTGCACCACCGTTCGCCGGCGGGTCACGGGCCTGTGGTTGGGTCTCCCATCGAGAATTGCCCACTTGAAATTCTTAAATTCAAGGACTCTCCCACCTATCAAGCCGGTCTTGTGACAGTCATAATAGATCTCTGCTCATTCAAATAAGAATAGGGATAGTCATATTAGGTCTTTAGATTTTTCCTTTGTGATTTCGCCTGAAAGCACGGTGGTGTTGTATATATGATTCGATCTAGATTGAAAGCTAATAATTTGGTTTTAGAACTTCTGATTCAGTTTTGTGGTCTGAATTCCAGTTGTGAGCATTTTCAACCTGGTGCACCCGATTAAACCCCAGTTTTGTAATCTTGTAGCGGTAATTGGATACCGCTAATAATGAGGGTTAAGGTGAGAAAAGAAAGACAAATTTTAAGAATCAAGTACGTACGCGAATCTCAGAGAGAATATCTACAGGGGGCACAGAGGACTGAGACGAGGATATAAAGTGTAGAGAGTAGGGACTGAAAGTCAAAAAGACCAATCCACTTCGTCCGGCTCCTGTCTCGAAAATCCGTTTCTTTTATTACGTGCATGGCTGTGAATGTTTATGTCTTGTTTGCTCGCTCTTTTTCTTCCCTTCAGTAAGTCCAAAGATGAGGCTTTTTTTTTTTTTCAATCTGCCTGATTTCATTTTTAAAAAGAAGCATGTATTTGCCAATTTTCAAAGAATTTTTTTTATGCAGTTTACTAATTCCATAAAAAAAATAACACATGTTTATGTGTTTATAAAAATAATAATAAAACATGTCAATGCTTATATTAAATTTATAATATCATATATAATAAAAGTTAGATAACATTTAAATGCTTAAGAGTAATATTATGAGAGTTAAAGGAAAAAAAAAATTCTAGCTAAAATAAGGTACGAACACACTTTCCATGATTGGTTGAGAAAGTTGGCAGGGCATCCTCTCTGTTGCTCTCTTTTATCTTCTTTGGTGGCCTAGAAGTGGAAGGCAAGGCATCCTCTCCCTCGCTCCCTTTTTCCTCTTTGGTGTAAGGCAGGGATCCTCTTTTGCCGGAAGCAGTCTGGATTTGACTTATTTTGTGATATGCATTTTTTTGTTTTTGCTTAGATAATAAAATTCGGATTCTTATAACAATATGTAGTAGTTATAACCGTGGCAACTAGGTACTAACATAGATGTAGGCTCCTGTGGGCTAGAATGCAAACTTTTACACGCGCTTCCAGACCACCACGGTCAAAAAAATCGTGGCAAATACTGTAGTTTTAGCCAACGTCTGTGGCCTTTCTGTAGCTAAAAGCTAATAAGTTTCTTTTGGAGAATTGTTGAGAGAAATTTGGAAGCCAAGTCCAAAATCAGCGAGGACTCTGCTTTGTGTTCTGTTTTCATGATGAACAACGTGAGAGCCACATTGTTAAGTATATATTTAATATGAAAGTAAAAATAAATGTAATTTTTTATGATCTATTCTTGATTTTTATTTTTATATTAAACTGACACTGAATATGTATTTGTATGAAGTTAAAAATAAATACAATTTTATAAAATTTTATTTATAAAATTTTATTTCTTATTTTTACTTTAGTACTAAACATATCCTAAGGAGTAAAAAATTACGAACAGGAACCCACTAGGTGACTGGAGAGTGCCCAGCAGGCAGGCTTGGGGAGACAAGGAGGTGGCTCCTGCGGCGGGGGGGTTTTCGGCTACCAACGACCGGTGATGGATAAACGGTAAGAGTATTTAGTATTTTTTTAATAATTTACTTAAGAGTCGTGATTTTTTGAATATCAATAATACGATAAGTTGTTAAATATTTTTATCTTTATATATTGGTTATATTTTATAAATTTTAAATATTTATTGTAAAAATTAACAATTGTTAAATGTTCAATAATCTATCAAAAATATCAATATTCATAAAAAAAAAAATATACATAACAACTCTCACTTGATAAAACAATTGGCAAGAATCTCAAAATTATTGTAAATAATATTTAATTTAAATAAAAGAAATGAAAAATACATATTCATATTATAATACTAACTTAAATATTAGTATAAATATAATAAATAAATTTTAACAAGATACAACTAAGATGTAACTATTTTGGAATTACGAAGGATAAAAATATTAACTTAAATTTTAGATTACTTAAGGAACATTAATAATAGTTATTGAATTTATGTCAATGTTATTATATGTAAAAATAGATAAATAAATTATATTATGTACAAAAAAAAAGATACATAAATTATATTATATCTAATTAGTTAGTAACTTTTTTATTGCATGAATATTCCAGAAAACTTTAATCGTAATACATAAATATTTTGCATCATTTATATTATATATAATGAGATTTTTCTTATTTGGACTCTAATTTTGCATCTCCTTAAAATGTCATTATTATTCAATTCTTTACAAATTAAAATAAAGATAAAATGTCAGCCAAAATTATAAAGAAAGTTATAAAAAATTATTTTTAAATTTTAAACAAATCTCAAAGTTATAGGAAGTTATTTTTATTTTATTTAAATAATTAACTTATAAATATAACAAATTAATAATTAATTAATTTAAATATTAATTATATTAGTTATCAAAAAATAATTATTTAAACTAAAAGAAAAAATGCAAATTGAGAATCACTTTACTACTACTACATAATTATTCTACACATATTATTAATGTTTCTATTTTTTCTTTGCATATATTATAAGGTAACGTTTAGTAATAAAATAATTTTGAGCAAATGGGATGAAAATATATTTGTATCTGAAATGAACTCATTTTTTTAATTTTTTATATTTTTGTTTACCAAATTTTATTTGTTTTAATATTAAACCATTCTATGCGCCTTTTTTTTAAATCATATTTTCCCTAAATTGAAATCTACATCTTCTCAATAGAATATGTAACAAATAAATATAAAAAAGAGATATTGATTTTAGAATTGTATAATACGAACATATTTCAATTTGAAATGTCAAAATATCAAAAGCTAATTTTAGATCATTTCCTAACAAAAATATAACTTCACTTAATAATATGCATTATCATTTTTTCAGATGTGATTTTTTTATAATAAAAGTAATTTAAATTGATATATGTACAAAATATTTACTCATATTCAATAGATATGAATAATAATAATAATAAGACTGAAAGATCAAGAAAAAAAAGACACATGGCATTGATAGAGAAACTGTCATGTCAAATAAATAGAGTAAATAGTATAACAAATTTATCAACTCTCAAAGGGAGATGACTCTTATTTAATATATATAGAAGAGTATTAGTTTAGGTGCTCTCTTTGGCATTCCTGTACAGTAATTATTTCTCTCATTCATCAGCTTCTTCAGAAGGATCGGGAGGTCAATTACCACCATATCTTGAGAGAAAGTAACCATTACGCTGATCTTCTAGCGAAGCACGCTCATCACCTTCGGAGAGGTTTTTATCTCCTTAACCCTGCTCCTGCGTTTGTTTCGTATGCTTTGCTTGCTGACTTGAGTTCGGTTTCGTTTTCTAGAGTTCTAGTTGTTTAGTTAGATTGTTTGACCCCATTGTTAACAAAAAAAGAATTCATTTCTATTGGATCACTATTATAGTTCATAATTAAGTAGGATATAGAGGCAAATAAGATTTTGCATTTTCAACACGCAAGTGTTCTAATTTTTCTTTGACTAATAATCTTATTTGGCGGTTATCCTTTTTCAAAGAATTCTTAATACTCAAAAGTCAGTTGAATAACTTCTTTTCAAACAAAAAATAAAATTATTCGAGATAATGGTGAGCCTTTTGAGATCTCATATATGCCATAGAAATCTTAAAAGCAACTTATCCTTATATTATCATTTTTCTGAAGAAAAAAAATTAAATGGGGTATTGTCATGTTTTTATGTTTGCCACAACCTTTGGCAACTGGCAAAGAGAAGAAAAAAAATGATGGCCCCACTTCCGATGCAGAAATATCAACGGTGGACAATCGCATTCGCACCCCTGGACCCGGACGCGTGGGCCACACTGCATTGGGTTGGGAACCGGAGCCATTTTCTTGTTTGTGTTCGTGTATCTACATATCATATGTATCCTGTATAAATAATCGAAGTGTCGGCTTTGGGAGTCCTCTGTTTGTCTGTTAACAATCGCAGAGCTCTCTCTCCTCCACTCTCCTCCTCCTTCTCATTGATTTTGATGGCGTCGCAAGCAAGCCTTCTCCTTCAAAAGCAGCTCAAAGGTACGGGACGGGTGACTTATCAAATCCCTCTCTCTCTGCCCTATTTGATTTCTTGAAACCGACCCGCTGAGGTTTTTGCGTGGATTTTCCGCGGTGTTCTGATTGATCTTCCCTTGGTTGCAGATCTTTGCAAGAATCCCGTCGATGGCTTCTCCGCCGGTTTGGTGGACGAAACCAACATTTTTGAATGGAGTGTCACCATAATTGGACCTCCTGATACTCTTTAGTAAGCTCATACAATAAATATGATATGCTTCTTCTTTTCTTTTTTTTCTGTTTTTCCATTTCATTTCTTTTCCTAACAGAAATTCATGTGATTTTCAATTGCTAGTTGGGATTTTGGATGTGCTTTGTCTATCAAGTGATGATTATTGATTGTGTGTTTTGGGGTTTTGGCTTCCGCAAGATCACGTATTTATTTACTTATTGGGGTTCTTCAAAGTTTGGTTGGAGTACTCGGGTTTTGTTGATTGCTAATGGTTTTTGAATTAATTGGATTGTTTCTTGTCTACCCTAATCATGAGAAATTCATTAAGGTAGTTATAGTGTGAGCTCTTCTAGCTGTTGTTGTTCTTTATTTAATAGTCGACATTCCAGGGAAAAAAAGGAAGGGGGACGGGGGGCGGGGAGGATATTGGAGGCATGATGAAAAGAATATGGATTATATTTCTTTTAAATGCGGCTTCTCAGTTCAAAAGATGATACTTTCTGTAAATTTTTGGGGGTTGATCTTAGTTGGATTAATCTGGTTGCACCAGATTTCCTAAGTTGTAGTCTTTGCTTTTGTTCTTGGATTTTAGAAAATGCTCTAAATTACTATTTTTGTTTCGTTTAGTTGGATCAGTTTTACACTAATTACAAATGTTTTCCTTTCTGTGATCTACGTATGACTTGAGTTTTACTGACCACTCTGCTGTTTTGTTTGTAAATTCATTGAGTTTCTTGTAGTGAGGGGGGATTTTTCAATGCCATTATGAGTTTTCCATCCAATTACCCAAATAGTCCACCAACAGTGAAATTCACCTCAGAGATATGGCATCCCAATGGTTGGCTTTTCTTATTTCTGATCTTGCTTTGATTAAAACATGAAGTTAAATTATGTTGCTGTTCATTTGCAGTATATCCTGATGGACGTGTTTGCATATCAATTCTTCATCCTCCTGGTGAGGACCCAAATGGTTATGAGCTTGCAAGTGAGCGCTGGACACCTGTTCATACAGTACGTGAAAATATAGAACCATAAGTTTAGTTTAGTTTTTTTTTTTTTAATAGTGAGAATTCAGCCCTTCATTATGCAATTGCTGACTTGGTTTTGATATTGCTGATTAAATCAACATAGTGGTAGAAATTTGAGATTAGTATTGTTTAATACCCCTGCAACTTGATCTTGTTTAATAATCAAGTTAAAATTTTAAAATGTAATACGTACCAGCAACTAATCATATGCTGCAATTGTTTTACTGATTTTTGTTTTGTGTTTTGGCTGTGTGCATGATATGCATAACCTAAAGGATTAGTACCTTAAATCACTTATCAAGAATAGTGGAACTTGAAGATGCTAAGAGAAAATAATTTAAGATTTTTTCTATCCTTTCTTTCCATAAATGGATAAAGTACATATTACAAAGTCCAATTTACTGCCCCTAATTTTGGAGATGAGTCTAGTTTAATATTAATAGCTCTAGTGTGTGTGCTCTTGTTTGTTAACTAAGTTATAAAATTATAATGTGTGCCTGTATATGATAAATTATAATTTGCATATACGTCGCAGAAGCTAACCATATGATGTGATTATTTACTAAGCTTCATCTTATGGTTTCTTTGTGTGCATTATATACATAATCTAGAGGAGGTTTGCATGTGAATGTTGTCATGTACAATCAGCTTTGCATTTAATGGCAGTTCACGTAGTCATGGCAGAATGGAGCTCTTCATACCATGTGCCTTCAATGAAAAGGAAAATCTTAGTAAACTAGATGTTAAAAGTCCAATTTGTTGAATGCTGACTCTCATCTTGGAGTTATCTTTCATACTTGTTATTGTGATTAGTCTTTGAATATAGTTAGACCAAAAGTCTCACTAGTAGTTTCTGTTCTTTCAAGTTTGTGATGGCTCCTAAAGCTATAAAGTAAAAAGTCGCGGGTTGAAGCAAGAGCTTTCCAGCATCATTTATCAAATATATATATATATATATATATATATATATAGCTAAAATGTTTAATGCCTTAAAGCTAATTTGGAGTGTTAAAAATTTCAAGGTTGGTTTGCCATTTATAACTTTGCTGCATGTCCTTGGGCAACAGTATGTCACTTCTTGTCCTCCACTAGTGATTTTATACACTTACACTACTTGTAAAGCTATTTAAAACCTACTTATGAGTAAATGTTATATATGTTATCTTGCAGGTAGAGAGTATAGTTTTGAGTATCATATCAATGCTTTCTAGTCCTAATGATGAATCTCCTGCAAATGTTGAAGCTGCAGTAAGTTTGACCATTTTACTTATTTACATGTCATGATTTTGCTACTTCAACCTCCCCCTTCCTCTCTTATGTAGTACTTATTTTCATCTTAGAGAAGAAAAGGCAAACCAAAATTTGTCATGAAGAGCCCACAGAAGTCTTGGTAACTCAACTGTAAAGTGAATTGCCTATTTTGGCTATGTTGCTACTATCTTATAGACTTAAAAACTTGTGTCCTTGGATTGCTTTTGTCTAATTATTTCAGTAGATAATTCTTTAAGCTTAGGTGTTTAACATATTGTTTAGTCGATTTATGATCCAAGATACATGAGCAGATAGCTAGTCATTGTAAATGTTGAGATGATGAATCGCATAAACAATGGGCTTGTATAATACTGCTCCAATTATTGAATAGATAAGAAAGAGAGACAGTTTCTTAAGGTATGCATGAATTTTATGATTGACACAGTGACAAATATTTTTAGTAGGGTAGTAGTCTCTTTAGGAAATGTGTGATGGGGGAAGTAGGCATTACTCAAATTGCCCAAGTTTAAGCGAAGCCCAAAATTTTGGTAATCTAAGTTGTAACTTATGAAGCATAAAAGGAAAGAAAATTTGAGAATGTTTCTTATAGTAGCATGTGGATATTATGTCTGACATGATAAAATTAATTCGTGAACGAAGAATTCATTAGATGGGGTTTTTGTTCAACTTCAAGCAATTTGCAAACTCCGTTTCTTATTAATCCAGAATTCCAGATGACTTTCTCGATATCCTGTTTGACTTAGATATAAAAGCTAGGTTGTAATGTATGTGTCATTTGTTTGAGTACTAGGGGATTTAACATACGATCCTGCAATTTTTTGTTCTGGGAAGCCCACACTTTCTAGAAATACACATTACTGTTGGTAATATCTTTACTGATTGAAGTGCCTTGCCTGGGGTTTCAAAGTGCTTCAATCTCGACAGTCTGAATGTTTTCTGAGACCCATGTGATCTCATGTTGCAGAAGGAGTGGAGAGAGTGGAGAGATGAATTCAAGAAAAAGGTTAGCCGTTGTGTGCGGAAGTCACAAGAAATGTTGTGATTCATAGCTGGCGCCTCATCCTGCTTTTGTGAACTGGAGGACATACAACTTTTAATGTGTAATGGATTGGTTCACCTGTTACTGTTGATCCGTGTAGAATGCCACTGGAAGTTGCAACGCATCCTTCTTTCTTCAGTTCCGTGTTGTTTCTTCTCTACATGGCCATTCGTCATGGCTTGGAAAAACCATCTGTATTCTAAGTGTTTTGGCCAGTGTTTGGTGACTAGTTTATTGGAAATTTAGTTTGTTCATTTGCATAACCTTATTATTGTTAAAATTTGAGTTTAGGTGCCAAGTTTTGTCTTTTGCTGAATATTGCGATTGTCGATGTTGCATTCTGTATTTTGCCATTTTGCTTCGTGTTATAGGCTTTTTTTTCTTCTCTTTTTACTTGAATTTTTTTTCATAAAAATTAGAATAAAATATAATTTTAATTTTTTAAAAATATATTATTTATTAATTTTATCTTTTAAAGATTAATTTTATCGATTTAATTCTTTAAATTTTAAATTTATAACAATTTAATTTTTTGGAAGTATTAAATTAATAAAATTAAAAAAAATAAAATAATAAAATTTGTGAGTGACTTAAAATTTAAAAGATTATTTAAAGAATGAAATTAATAAATAATATATTTTTTAAATATTATAAAATAAATTTTATTTTAAAAATTATTTATCAAAATACTCTCAATTCTTTTACCAAGTCTTGTAACAATTAAAAATAAATAAATTAACCATCAACCAAAACGAAAACAGAATCTTGTAACTTTTTTCCCATCGTCGTTTCACGAAACTTCTTTTGTGACATAGCATTTTCCGAAACTAATTACCTGCATTGTTTTGGCTAGCGTGTCATCTTCTTTTGTCAAGTAAGAAATTCCAAACGGATTGTTGTCTTTTATGTGGAGACACCGTTCGTGCTAGCGCCTTCTAGGTGAAAAATATTAAAATATATTCTAGGAGTATTATAATAAATAATTAAATTTTAAATTTAATTTAATTATTTAATATTTTATATTTAATTTAATTATTTAAATATTACAATTTGAGTGATTTAAGTATAGTACTCTTAAAAGCAAACAAAAACTTCTCCTTATAGATTAAAATGCTAACTGCATTGTCGTCACAATACATGTAATATTATTGTTGATGACCTTACCATGAAGGACACCTCACTGCTAACGGGGCCACATAAGCATGAAACACTGAAAGGAATGGCGAGTAGCGACATATGAAATGTGCATATCTTTATCATACCCATTAAATCAGAAATTATTTATTATTTTCATTCGTGTGTTAACAAATTGATTTTATTAATAAAAAGTATGAATTTTTTTTAATTTAGATAATTTTCTATGATCATTTTCTTAAAGAAAAATAGATATAAATTTTATTGTGAAAGAACTTATTATATTTTTTTATTATTTTATTAAAATTATATTTGAAATGAGAATAATAGCAAAAAAAGAAAAGAAGAAAAAGATTAATTTTAAATATTTTAAACTTAAAATTTTAAAATAAGTCAAGAGGAGAGGATTTAGATTCTTTGATATTCTCTTATTCATTGAAAAGGAAAAACGAAAAAAGAGATAAATTTATCATAAATTTTTTTTTATTTAAAAGTTTTATAAGAAAATAAGAATTTTTTTTGAAACTTAACAGCAAAAATCAAATTTTTAAATAATTCTTTAAACTTTTTTTATTAATTTTTATGAATATTTTAAAATTTTTTAATTTAAAAATTTTAAAAATTTTAAAATTTTTAAATAAATTAAAATTTTTAAATAAAAAACTTATTAATTAACTTTTATTTTTCTTTCTTTGTCATTTTGTTTAAATTCCTACCTTCCTTCACCCGTCAAAGTGTCATCAAATATCAAAGTTGCGCGTAGAGTGAGGAAGGTAGGAAGACATTATTAAAGCGTAATTTTGATTGAGTATATAAGCGTAGTTTACTTTTTTGTGTATGTAATTACATGACAACGTAAATCTATTTTATATAAAAAAAATAAGTAATTTAACTTTATCATATGTTATTTTAACTATGTAATTTAACATTTTTATTTTGATATTTAGTTCTAATAAATAATATTTATGTAGTAAATAATAATTATGTGTACCTAAAATGTTATAATATATTTAATGTGATAGTTAATAAGTCATAATTTTAAATTTTAAAAAGAGAAATTTTTTTTATTATTATTATTATTTTTTTTTATTCAATAATATTTTAATTTTACTTTTTAATTTTTTTATAAATTAAATTTAAAATTTTAATTCTTTTTTTACTAATATGAATTAATCAATAATTTTTATTAATTTTTTTAAATAAAAAAATATTAAAAATTAAAAATTATAATAAATATTAAAATAAGTATAAAATAAGTAATAAATATATAATTTTAAATTATATAAAATCAAAAAGAATAATAATTTATTAAATATTTATTTTAAAATTATTATAAATATTTTTTATTTTTAATTAATTATTATATTATAATTTTATAATAATATATCATTATACAGTGTTACGCTAATTACGCTTATATACTCAATCAAAATTAAATCTTTAAAAAAAATTTTGTAATTAAATATAAATCGTACAGCGGTCGAATGGAAACCCATGGTTGACAATCAGGTTCCGGTCCTTCCACCAATTCCGAACCAGTGTTCTGCGCCCGCCCTTGTCAAAGTAACGACGCTGCATAGGCGACGAAGGAAGAAGGGAAAGCGGGCATTTTCTTTCTGTAAGGTTGAGATAAGCCATTTGATCAGTTCCACTGCCATTGCCAAGCTCCCATCTTGTCTTTCTTTGTTGTCCTGTCCCCAAATTCTGGGATGCGTTAACCTTGTAAACTGTTGCAATCATATTTCAGCTTCAGGTCAAAATTTTTGAAGCTGATTTGGTGCCTTCGTGTTATTTCGCATAAATTGGATTTGTCTTGGTGGAGTTGGATAATTGTTTCGAAAGTATTATTTTTATACTACTATTTGTATCCTACTAGGTTGTAGAATATGTTTTGTGGCTATGGCTAATGTAGATGCCGGCTTCATTGATTTGGGGGAAAACTGCCCGTTATATGTTCAAATCAATATGTTGCGAATTTCAGTATCATAAGAAATTGGCATCATAGTTAGTGACTTTTAACTGCTGCATGTTTACAATGCAAATTCATATTATTTCTGCGTGAAAGTTGCTCAGGTTATTTGGTTCCGACATGGATGCGTGGCATTTTAATTTCAAAAAGCTCCCTATCTGCTTGAAGATTTGCGCAGTTCATTTTAAAGTGTATATGTGTTGAGTTACAAACAAGTATGTAGACAAGTGTAGCTTATAAGACCATGTATGAATTTCTTGTTATGTTTTCTCTTGTGCTCCTCAATGTCCTATTTAATGATGACTGATGAGTATAACAGAATGGTCTAGTATAATAAGACGGTTTGGTTTACTTTGGAACAGCTTACATGAAATACAAAGAAGTATGTTTCCTAGTTGAGGGTACTATGTTTGGTATGTAACGTTCTTTCTTTTGATCAAAGATGGTACTACGGTTGGTATATTAACTTCTTCGAAGATGGTGTACTTGGTACATATTGTTCTCTGACTAAAGTGAAGTAAATTTCTGCTTTATATACACTTGATTTCAAGACTGTTATTATGTTTAAATATTTGCAAACTTTTTTTCTCCTTGCTTATTGCTGGTCATATTGATATTCAAATTGTTGTTCAGTTACTTCCCACAGCCGTGATCTGTGTGCTCCAAATATGACATATTTAGATTAATCTTGATAAATGACTATAGATAGAATTCACTTAGAAGACATTTTCATTTTATATTAATTATTGTATTTGAAAAGATACTGTTGTTGCATTGCTTGCCAGAGAAACTTACCTGCCATCAGTTTACATGGGAGACACAGATTATTCTAACTTGAGCAAGAGCCCTAAACCAAGCAGTGTCATGACTGGGAAAATAGCATTCACAAAATCGCTAATTGCATCTCGCCCTAAATGTTTTGCACTGAGAAATCATGACAACCTTGTTTCGCTGATCCATGGTGGCTTTGGAAGTAGTGCTTTGGGTCGTATCACATTTTTTTTTCTTAAAGTTGCTGCTTTAGATATTGTAAGGAGGTTCTCCAAAAGCAGATGTCCATGTGTATGGCGAGGCCTTCAGGCTCTACAAATCCTTTGTTACCCGCCTTTTAAATGGATTCAGAGGTGGGCACCCTTCAAGGGTTTGGTCAAAAGCATGCAGGTTTGTAATTCTAAATTTCTCAACTTTTTTTCAAAAATATATTTGAATGACATTTTTATGGAGCAGAAACATGATGTTTGAGGTAAATCATTTTCAATAAGAGTCAGTTTGGTAAAAAAAATTGGGGGTGAAAATTCAGGGATGAGTTGTTAATATAGTTTTTCATATAAACCTCATCCCTCAATTTTACCCTCATTTTTAAGGGTATACCAAACTGAATTAGTTGGGAGCATCATTTTGAAGTTGTAGAAGTTGGCTCTTGTCATGTATTCTTTGTGCCTCAAGGAGATCTTTGTTCGGGAATGTATTTTGTGGGTTGCTTCTACTTATCATATGTGTTTGGTTATCTTCTCAAAAGCTACTTCTTTTTCTTCTTTTTGTTTTTTCAGAAAAAGATTCCTATTGGTTTTGTAGGGATGTTTTTAAAAGCTACTCATGCTTTTAAGTGGCAAGAATAGAAGCTCCTATTGAGAAGCAATCCCAAACAAAGTTAATCTCAGTTTTGTTGCTGCATGCTCACAGAGCACAAGTATAAGTTACTCAGTTTCAAATTTGCATCTGGAACTTGAGTCATGTATCCTCTCATGAAAATTGGTCATTCTTTGTGGTCATTATTTAGTTCTATTTTGTTTTCTGTGCTTGTAGAAAACTCATATTTTTAAGTAGTCATGTTTTCTGTCCTTGTGGAAAACTCATATTCTTCTGCATCTCAATTCTCTCACATGAGTGGGTTGGAGCCTTTTTTTTTTTTTTTTGCACATTAATACTTGCATCCGCTCTATATTTTCTATTAGTTTTAGGTGGCAATACATGATTTGTGGTTACTGAATCATCGATTAAGACAAGTATTCATGGAAACAACCTAACAATCTTCCCTTCTGTTGTTGTGCATTGGAAATTGCAGTTTCATACACCTTTTAATTTTTCATGCTCAAAATACATTATGAAAAAGAAGGTAGTTCATTAAAAATTTTATCAAACAGCAGTAGAGAAGAAAGAGGAAATAGTATCATTTGCAATCGTAGATATACCATACGATACTTCCCCAGCCCCCTTTTATTATGTTGAGGATCAAATTGATTTAAGATATCTCTCTTTGATGTTTGTGCTAAGTCTTTTTCTGTATTTTCCGTTTTCTAATATCCAAGTTTAGCTATATTCATGAAAGCAGATTGGTAATAAATCTCTCTGCTATCAGGTCCTATCAAGACCATTACTAGTCCTTTCAATTGCAACAGTTTTTTCTGATCAATCAGAATGGATTGATGCAACATCAGATTGTATTACTGACTCCCATGATTCAGTACTATATTCAGAGCTATCTCCTGTGCAGGCTGAATTGAATACAGGGTATATGAACACTCTTAATCTTCATGCTCTGGTTTATGTGTGTGCTATTTAACCCCTTTACACTCTAATTCATAATTACACGGTTTCCTTTATGAGCTAAAAATAGCAGCATAAAACTTAATTTTTCTACCTAAGAACTGTGATGGGTATTATTATTGACCTTTAGGCTCGTAATTGCTAGAGAGTTATCTGTTAGACATTGGTATTTATTTCAAACGTATGGTTCTCTCACATCAATCTGTTGGGGAATTGATAAAATTCCAAACTTCCTTTGGCTACACAAATAAGCGAAATATCATATACAACGTCAACAACTAAAATGAATCTTGGAGCCACCACAAGTTAACCAGATTTGTAAAGCCACCTAAGTTTCTCTTTTGGGAATATTTCTTAATGTGATAGACATCCACCCATTACTAGGGTGTACTGCAGGGAGGGAAAGGAGTGCACTACAGCTGAAATGGGAATGAGGGGAGAAAATGATTATGGGATGCAGGTGGGCCAGGAGAGAGAAAATTCTGTTAGGATTGAGGAAATAAGAGGAGAGAAAGGGGAGGGAGAGAGGCGGGCAATTTTGTGAGTAAGGTTTTGGGGCCCTTTGGGAAAGGGAGGTTGCAGGTCTCTTGATTGACCTGTGTTATCTTTTCTGTTTTTTGTTTCAGAGTGTTTCCTTGAGTTTTCTGTTTTGGTGTGAGGGAGAGTCTTGGTCTCTGAATTGGAGTCTGTAATTGGGACTATTCTCCACTTTTCTGTAATCAAATACTTGGGTTTCTATCATAATGATGATAGGATTAATTACAGATTATTATCTTTACATTTGCGGGTTTCATTGAGTCCCTAAATTTCAAATTATTTTATTCAGGTCTCTGTTTCTGACATTTCTTTTTACAATCATTATTGGTTGAGAATGGATGTTTTGGTGAGAGTTACTAGTTTATGAATACAGTAATCCATCCACAAAATTTGGTGCATATTAACAATTGGACTGCACTAAACTTGTTTCCACAACTTATTCTTGAAAAAAGATTAGAAGCTTGGTGACTTATATATCATTTCGAAATTCAAATACCAAAAACTTTCTTGAGATTTTCTTCTAGAATTCTTTAACATCATTTGAACTTAAAAACTCTGTAATCTAATTTATTGTTGACTTCCATTTTGGAAATTGATAATTAAGTAAAAATATCAATCTTGATGTGGATTTTTATCTTCATAACTAGAGTTACCACTTACTAGAGGCCTCTCATATGTTTCTCCAAAATTAATGTAGGATATTGATGTTTGTTGAGCCAAGAATGTTAAGAGCTGATTCCGAATCAACGCTGGTCTTTCCATTTATGTACATGTTATGCATATAGATCCCAAAATTAATAATTGCATGTTATGACTAAAGTTTTGGGTGAATAAAGTGCAGCTGGGTTCTTCTTCAGTAGAAACTTGAGATTAATGTTTAGGGCTTTTATATCTTGACTCTTTAGCTCTACTTGCAAGCTTCTTACTTGAATTTCTTCATGCTGTTTTGCAGTCATTGTGAGACAGCTCCTGAAATTTTAGAATCTGAAAACTGGTTGACACAACTCAAGCAAGAGCTTGAAAATCAAGGGATTAGTTTGCCAGAAAGGTATTTGATGGTTACCGTGTATTCACAAAACAGGATCCTATTTATGTGCATAGTTGTGCCATTCCAAAAAAATTCTCTCATGATACTCTCAAAATTTCCCTTACAAACTATGCTTCTGGATATTCATGCAATTACAGTCATTTTGTAATTTATATTGGTGGTGTAGATCTACCACTTTTTTCAGTTTTTGGAAATGAGAAGCACTGAAAATTAATAATTTATTGATAATTGCATCGTGTCTTTTTTTCATGGAGTTGAATATGCTGAAAATTTTGTGTTAAGTGAACAAAATTTAAATTAATCACTCTGGATATTCGTCACCAACAACTTCTGAATTCTATACTTATGCAACTGTATAGTATTAGATAACCCAACTATATATAATAATTTATTAATAACTCTATGCCATTGCTAATTGTTTCTTGTATTCTTGTTGTGATTTTATATTCGTGTTTCTTGAGACAACTTTTGAAATCCTGGCCAGGAGCTGCCTTGTTAGTTCGCAATTGCATATTTACTTGCATATTTTTTGGTCTCTCCCGTTGCAGCGGACCATATGATTTAGTAGTATTTATGCAGATTCAATGATGATGAGCTCCGCAGATTTTACACAGCTTCTAATAATGACTTTTCATCCTTCCTTACCTCAATCAAGAAGACAATACGCTGGCGGGAGTGTTACAGAATTCTTTCAGGAGAAGAGCTGAAAATGTGGTCGAATATGGTGTTCTGGCATGGGTCTGATGTGATGCATAGACCTTGCCTCATCGTAAGGCTTGGGCTAGCTTGCAGTACATTGGCATCTGAAGATAGACCCCGCTTTTGTCAGGCAGTCAGTATGTTTTTCTTTTGCGCATGCAGTGTTTCTTTTTCTTGCCATTAGTTCCCATATTTGCTTTATTTTGAGACATTTTCCCTCCTTCATTTCATTTCTTACTCCCTTCTCTCTGCAGAACATAATAAACGAGTTTAGTTCTCTTGGCTTATTACTTTTTATGCTGTAGTTTTATGGCATCCAATGGTTGTTTTTCAGTATCACAGGTAGAATATGGAATCTTGCACTTGGTTGATGCTGACAACCCTCAAATCACGGTGTTGGTGGACTGTGAAGGGTTGTCTGCATTGAGAATTCCCATGCAAATGATGAGATCCTGTTCTTCCCTTCTGCAAGACCACTTTCCTAATCGTCTTGGTTGTTTGTTTGTCATACGACTGCCAGCAGTTGTTCATGTTATTGCCCAGACTTTTATTCAGGTAAGCTCTCCTTTCTGCTTATTCAGCCTAAAATGACAAAGAAAGTAGCAAGAGAGAAGGTGCATCAAGTTGATGAACATGAAGTATATGGGTATCCAATCAAATTGTTTGATTAAATGCAAATTTTTTGTTCGAAGATTAAATGCAATTTTACTTCTCCTCGGAACACACCAAACTAGATAATAGCCTGTGTAGTTTCTTGTCTGTTGCATTAATACAGTGTAACATGTAAAATGTGCTTCACTAAGTGAACCAATTTGAGCATTTGAATCATAGGTTTTGAAGCCTGCTACTAGGAAAAAGTTGAAAATCGAAGGAGAGATGTATCAGAAGGTTCTTTCTGACAATCTGTGGACACTGCCATCATATCTTGGAGGCTGCTGCACTTGCATAAATTGCTCTATAATTGGCAAGTGGGATATGCTGGAACCTCATGCAACCGGGACCAGCGGGAGACATGTGGAGGTGGATATCAGTGACAACGAGGATTCTCCGTCATTGCATCCTTCCGATGAATTAGAAGGTCGCTTAAATGGTAATTATGAGCAGTTGTTGAGAACTGCTATCGTAAGTATTCTCATATTTTGGGTTTTCATAGCCCTTGGTTCTGTAATATTTGAACCCGGTAGTCGTCATTTGCCCTCATAATGCAAGACTGGCCAAATTAGTTTATTTCGCTAGGTGAATAAATCTTGTTAGGAGGTGACATTATCCAAGCAGTTATAGCATACTGTTGCTGTATTGCAGATTCTCCAGATAAAAGATCTCCAGTTATTCCTTGCACTATAAAGCTTTTTTTTTTTTTGGTTAATTTTCTTGTAACAAATAGAATCATATCAAAGATTTTAGAATAAACTTTTAATTTGGTTCTTCAAAAATTGTGTCGATGTCACTTTAGTCTTTTGAAAAATGTTGACATTAATTTAGTCTTTAAATTATGAAAGGTAACATCAAAATTATTTTTTTGTGTACGGATATGAATCAAATTAATATAATTTCTGTAATTGAAAGATTAAATTGATGTCAATTTTATATAATTAAATAATTAAATTGATGATATTTTAGATGATTGAGGAACTAAATTGATATCAATTTTTTTGAAAGGTCAAAATGATGTTATATTTTATGATTCAATAATTAAATTGATGTCAAAATCGTTTAGAGGATCAAAGTAAGGGTGGCAAAATGAATGGATTAAATGAGTTTTGAATTGGATTGTAATGGATGGATTAAAAGTAAATCATTAATCTATTTAAGAATCATTTTTTAAAAAAAATTAATTCATTCATGACTTATTAATTAGATAATTATCTAACTCATCTATTAATTTATTTTAATGGATGGATATCTAATTACTCATTTAATTTTTTTTTAATTCTCTCTCTCCCTCTCTCCCTCTCTTTGTCCCTCCCTTCTCTCTCTCTCTCTCTCTCTCTCTCTCTCTCTCTCTCTCTCTCTCTATATATATATATATATATATATTACGTCATATATTATGTGTAGTGAATTATATATATTTTATATATATATATATATATATTACGTCATATATTATGTGTAGTGAATTATATATATTTTTTTGTTTTCTTTAACTTTTTAATAATACTCATAGTAGAGAGAGAGAGGCTATATGTTATGTGCAATGGGTATAGAGAGAGAGATATGTTATACACATGTACAGTGAATATATCTTTCGTTTTATTATATGTTATGTGCAATACATCTTTTGTTTTTTTTAAAAAAAATTTTAAATAATACTCGCGTGTGTGTGTGTGTGTGTGTGTATATATATATATATATATATATATATATATATATATATATATATATATATATATATATATATATATATATATATATATGGGGGCAAATCATGAAGTTTAGATGTGTCGGCTTTTTACTCTATTGGCTTATGTTTGAATAGGGAAAAATGTTCATTAGATTTGAAGTGAATCTAATGGATTATAGGTAAGTTATAAAATTAAATATTCAATAGATGTGTTTAGTCTATTAATTTATCTATTAATTATTTATTAATTAAAATTAATTTAACTAATTTAATTCATTACATTTATTATTTTAATTTGATGAATTGGATAGATTTAAATATGGATGGATTGGATGGTTGGGAGGTTAATGGATAATTTTGCTATTCTTAAAGTAAAATAATATTAACGCAATCTTTGAAAAACTAAATCGAAAGTTTAGTCAAGATTTTATGTTATCCTATAAAATTGCTTCTTTGATTAAGTTAGCACTAGGAAAACGATTTGGGAAAACTCTGGGATGTTATTTTTGTATTGGATCTCTGCGTTCTTTTGGAAGCATAAAAGCTTCCCGTTAAACTACGTCGAGTATGGCCACGGGCAACTCTTTTGTACGATCAACAGTAGCAATATTTTAGATTGGGGTTGAATTTTACCTAAGACAAAAATGATTTCTGCTACGTCTGAGTATTTTTGTCCGTAGTTCTGGACATCTCAGAGAAACACGTTGGGCTTTTACTTAAGTTGTTCAAATTCAAATAACTGAGGTGGCATCCTGTATTCTTCTTAACTTGTGTACTGTGTATAGACGAAGATATCTTCTTATTCCCAAAAGATGATAGATTCTTAGGTGTTAATTAAGGCATTTTTCTTACAAGTAATGACTAGAAAATTGATATGATTATCGTTAAATAATATAAAATAAGATAAATGTCATACTTTTCAAGCACTTAATAATTTTTCCTAAAACAAAGATATATGGTAATGGCATAAAGGTAGAAGCTCTCGTAAAAAAAAAAAAAAGTGAAATTTGCTTGCATAAACACCCAAAATGAAATAAATATCAGGTAGTCACATTTTGTTGCATGGTAACACTCCGATAGCTCCTTCTCTCACCCCGCCCCACCCCACCTTGTCCCTAATCAGTAATCTCACTTGTCTATATCTTCGTTCCCTCATTGCTTCATTCTTAATTGACCTTGAACTGTGATTGGTTGGCGGATGAGATGATCTTTTTGAAGTTTGGACAGTGCAAAGGCCAAGAGGAGACATTTATTAAAGAAAAGAAAAGAAAATAAATGAGAGATTGAAGACTCAAGTGAAAAATTATGGTATATTCTTGTAACATAATAAATATATGTTTCAAAAAATATTTTTATTATTAATTTTAAGTTAGTAACATAAAATTTATATAATTTTTTTTAAAATTAATGATAAATATCCGTCATAAAATATGCATTTATTAATGTTTCATAAACATAAAATAATTTCTCTAAATACAGAAATAGTGCAAAGACGCGTACACACTACGTTGGAGAGAACTACAGTAGTAATATTTTATAGTGTACAGACAAAGCTGCTCGACCTGCACTACTTTCTTACATAGGATTCCACCACATAACACATCCATGATCATAGAAATTAGAAGGGCTGCTTCCTAGTTTCCAAGAAAACCTTTCTAAGCCTAAATAAATTATCTACAACGTCAGCGACCCAAAAAAGGTGGTGTGTGTGTGTGGAAGAGGGAAAATTATTAGATAGATTGTGTTAAATATATTTTAATGTTTTGATATTTACATTTTTACATTTATATTTAAAAAGTATATTTTTTAATAATTAAATAATGAGATTTCAAAATATAAATAAATATACTACAATGTTACCTAACAATTGAGAACATGTACTAATTTGTCTAGAGAGTGGGTGGGCGTGTGGTTGTCCCTTACGTTCTCCCTCCAATAAAAACTAGAAAACTGAATCCCCTCAATTTCGTCGGCATAAAAAGCTACCTAGTGTAAGATGAACATGGCACGCCTCCTTACTTTTAGCCTTGTCATGTTGAACTTGTTCGAGAAATGACAGTATCTATATATATATATATATATATATATATGGTGCAGCAGCTTTGCTTTAACGAACTGATAGGATTATTGCATTTGATAAGTGCACTTAAGGGTGCCTCACTTGACCCTTCGTACTTCTCAAGGGAAACGTTTCAGTACAATTCTGGAAGTGAAAGTGAGTTGAGTGGAGATCCAGGTAAACCCCACTTTAAAGTTTCAATCCCATCGTGCATGGCTGATTGCTTTATTGCCCAGCAATGGCGACGCTTCAACTAAACTTTTCAGAGAGCAAAAATGAAGGCTAAATATGTAAATTAAATTTATAATACGTACATCTCAATATATTCATACTTAAAAAATCAAATATCTAAAATTTAAGGTAAGTTATTAACACAAATTTTATTGATAAATATAATATTAAAAATGACTAAAAATTACTTAGTTAAGGTGTTGTTCTCGGCTTTTTCAAAACTTAAAATTTAAAATCATCATTAACTAAAGTAAAATTGAAGTTTTTTGTTATTTTTTGGGTGTGAACTACTCCATAGAACCTATTATATGTAAGAGATTTATTTATCATATTGTTTTTTTTATTTCATCTTTTTTTTTATTGCTGACAAATATTTGCACTCTTAAAAATATGTAAAATTATTTTTTTACACTCAATTAAATTAAAGCTTAACGGCCAGATCTAACATGTTACTTTGGATTGAAAAAGTATACCTTGTGGATTACTTCAATTATAAACCAGACAAAAGATAACGGTCGTCTCAGTTGTACAGAGTTTATAAACTGAAAAATCAAGACAGCTGAATCGTATAAACGGGATAACGTTATATAAATATTTTTTTTAATTTGAAGATTTAATTTATTTTAATAACTATATATAATTATTATTTTCTTTTATCTCATTTAAACATTATTATATGAAAATGCATCACGTCTTGGGTACTGATATGTTACTATATCCTAGAAAGTGGAAAGTAAAAGGGTGGGGAGTGCTTATCTGTCCAGGGAACCTTTCCGGCTAAAATTACCCAAAGTAATTTGAATATATATATATGAATTAATTTATTTTATTTTATAAAAAATTCAATATTTAAAAGATAAAATTAATTGAATATTTTTTAAATATAGAATAAACTGTAGTAAGAAATTTTTTCCAAATAAGTAAATGACTTGACATTTTTCAAAGTGAAAGTTTTCATAATACCTTTATTTTTTCAAAGTATTAATATTTTAAAAAATTATCAAATATTTATCAACTATTAATTCTCATAATAAATATTTAAAGTAAAAAAAATTTTGGGTACAAAAGTAAAAACTAAAAAACAAATAAATAATGGATATTTAACAACTCAAATGGATAACTAAAAAATAAATAATGTTATATCTTTTTAAAAAATCTTTCTATAATCTTCCAATAATCTAAAATAAAAGTATTAAATAAAAAAAATAAAATATTAAAAATTTGAAAAGTATTTAATACTTTATTCTTCAAATAATTGGAAGTATTATTAGACTAATTCATTAAGAAAATTTACAACTCTTTATAAAAAAATATGAATTTAATGCTATACCATCATATATATAAAGAGATATCTGAACATTAATTTTCTTAATTATTTAAAATAAAAAAATTAAATAAAAAGTAAAAATATTTTTAACTTAACTTCTCTAAAGTAAAAAAATATATTTTAAAAGATAAAATACAATATTTATAATCATTGATTAAAAAATTAATAATTTATGATTTGATAAAATACAATTATTCATAAATAACAAGCAATAAATTTATTAAAATTCTCTCCTTAGTTTTTCATTAATAACTATCCATTTCTACTTTATTTTAAAAAATATTTAATACTTTTCTTAAATGTTTAATAAACATTTACTACATTAAACTTTGAAGAATGTTTAATACCTTCATTTTCATAAGGATTTATAATCTATTTTTTTAAAAAACAAATACAAGAGTAATCTTGATTCGTTCAAAAACTAATCTTTATTGCTTGCTTACTGATAATCCATTAACTGCACGATGGTCCCAAAGCCACAGATACTACCATTCCATTGTCATGCTGGTGTAAGAGATTTGCAAATTATACCATTTACCACTACTATGGTGCTTTCACCTTCTCCTCTGCGGTTATAAAACCCAAGCATGCCTCCTACATACTCTCAGCGGTCAGCGCTCTAAGCCAAAAACCAAATGGTCAAATTAACACCACCGCTTGCACCGAACTTCAAGATGCCACCCACCACCGGCAGAGCCAAAGCCTTGTGGCGAGCGTGCCTCGCCTCCGCGTTCCGAACCGCCCTAGCCTGCACCATCGTGGGTTGTGCCACCCTTTACGGCCCTGCCTCCGTTCACCGCCTCGTAGCCTTCCCTGCATTCTCCTACGTGACGGTGATCCTCGTCGTCAACGACGCCACTTTGGGTGACACGTTGCGTGGCTGCTGGCTCGCTCTTTATGCCACCATCCAGAGCATAGGCCCCGCCATCTTGATCTTGTGGGCTATCGGACCAAGCCGGTTCTCGAAGGGCACCACCGCTTTGGCGGTGGCGCTCGCTGCTTTTGTGGTGGCGCTGCCGTCGGAGTCCACGCATTTGATAGCTAAGCGCATATCATTGGGTCAGATTGTGATCGTGTACGTCATCGCTTACATTAACGGCGTTCACACAGAGCCCCTCATGCATCCTATACGGGTGGCAGCTAGTACGGCCGTTGGAGTCCTGACTTGTGTTCTAGCATTGCTGCTTCCCTACCCACGTCTTGCCTGCCACGAGGTAATCAAATTGCTTATCCAATCTTGCCAGGCATGTTTGAGTGTAGAAATTCTTACACAGGGATAAGCACTTAAATTAACGGTAAACATGTGTAAAGTTTCGGAAGTTATATTTATAAATGTATTTCTTTTTAAATAATTGATTAAACATGTTTAATATTAATTAAAGTAAGTATATGCTTATTTAAGAATTTCTTTATTTGAGTGAGTTTTACTTCCACTTTAAAAGGATTTTTAGTGGCTCATATAACTTATTTATTGTCTGATTTATTCTGGCTTTAATATTATTTTTTAAATATAATTATACTTTTAAAAATTTATTTAACTCAAAGTGAATATTTTTTATTGTTACATTGAAGGCAAATTTTTTCTAAACACAAATAATCTATTTGAATTAAATTTTAAAGAATTCAACACAACATTTAAGGCAGCATTTTGTGAAAGTAAAAATTTAAAACAAATAGATTAAATCACTTAACTTAAATTCACTTCTTATTATGACTAAATTACTAAAATTCAGTTTATTTAAAATTAAGTTTGTAAAATTTAATTTAAATATACATTTAATTATTACTTATTTTTAAATTTGAAAATAAAAATGCTTCAATAAGTAGGGAGCATACCAATAGACACTCCGGCCAAAATTTCTTTTTGTAAGTTATGTAATTAAGCTTGAAGCTTTAAAGTTTGAGTTAATGATAAAATTGAATATTCAATTATTTACTACATCATTCATCTATCTCTTACTTAAATGGTTGTAACTCTAAAATATAAAAATTATTTATTATTAAATTTACATCAATCTATTAATATTTGGGTATTTACAATAATCTTATATTAGTTGTATTTTTATTACAGTATATATTATTTATGCACAACATTTTGATATAATTTGTACACGATTTCAATCTCCATGTAATGATGTATTGACCTATGTCTTACAAAACTCACGTTTCTATTGGTCATGCATAAGTAATTAATCTTTGTATAAAAAATAGTGTAAAAATATAATATAATAAATTTAAATATAAGAATAACATTAGTGGTATATACCTAAAAGTTATGAGACTTACTTATTAGGAACGATTATTATTAAAAAAAAACAGCATGCCAGTAGGTTATTTATAACATTTACCATATAAATTTTAAAATTGTGATGTTTTAGAAAAAAAAATCGTATCTTTTTTTTAATGAAATTAGTGATTGGGGGCAAAATCGCTAAGTTCAATTAGAATGGACTCTGGCTGATTTAGTGATTCGGTGCAAAAATGCTAACAAAAATCATAACTTGTGAAATTTTCAATAACTTTCATGGAGAATTTCGCATGAGAGGCTTCTCTAAACAATCTTGCTGGGGTGGTTACGCGAGAATAAAAAAAATAAAATATAATTTATATTTTTAAAATTTATTTTAATATTAAATTATTTTTAATTTTTTTATTAAATCTCATAAATTTTGATTTGACTCAAAAATAATAATTTTTATATTAAATAAAATAGAAGTTAATATCTAATTTTAAAATTAAATTAAATTTCAGGAGATTTAATAAAATAAAAAAATTTCAAAGGGATAAGTTAATACGAAGGTAAACTTTAGATATATGAATTATATTTTATCTTATAAAATTTTTTAATTAAATGGTCATATAGTATACATATTAGGATAATTTTCATTTTATTTAACAAAAAAATTAATTTTTTTAAATTAAATTAAACTTCAAGAGTTTAGCGAGATAAAAAAAATTTTAAGAGATAATTTAATATTATAGTAGATTTATGATATGTAAATTATATTTTATTTTAAAAAAATAAAAAAGAGCATTTTACTATTTAAATCTTGGATGGGAATTACTCTAAACATTTAATACATAATAAGTTGTCAACTGTTTATAAGTCATTAATTATATTTGATACATTTAAACATCTATTATGATAATTAACAATTAATAAATCTTTAAGAATTTATTCAAAAAAAATGACGGAACAAGAGTTGCTTCGTTAAAAACTTAGAAGGGCACAAATGCTGGGCAGGTTGACAGGTGGCCGCTTTTTGAGCATGGGCTGCAGGACTTGGTTGCTGGTGAATTTTTCATACCTCAACCCTCGTTCTACACTAACACTTTAACAGGGATAGACATAATTAGCTAGTCATACGCACTAAATGTGGTACCAAAAGCATTAATTGGCCCATTGTCGCCACTATGCGGAATATAGGATGTGTAGCCATAATTATGGTGCTGCTGTCCCCTAGTTACCACATTTAGTGCACGAGGGGCAGGAGTAACAATTAATTCAACATAATAGAGTAGTTGAAACAGATATTAAAAGAAACAAAAGAATTTTTTAAAAAAAATCACCCATCCACGATCTAAATTTTGTTTCGTATTTAGTGCAGGTGAAACAAAACTACAAGCTACTGACAAAGAATACCTTGAAGAGATTGAAGCTTCTTGTAAAGGCAATATGCGAGGAGGACAAGACTTCCGCACTTGCATTACTCTCTCATGCCAAGTCTTTAGCAACTACGCGAACCAAGCTCCTTCGGATCATCACACGCTACCAAGTAAGCCCAATAAACACAATTGATGAAAACAATACACCACCATACATATGCATCTTCATTGCTACAGTAGGCAAATTAATTAGTTACAACCTGGTTTTGACACCTTTTTTTTTTTAATGTTTCCCCTTTGAACAGGAGGGCATGCAGTGGGAGAGACCCCCAATTAAATTTTTTAGAACGCATTGCTTGAGCCAGGGAGAGAGACTTCAAGAGGTAGATACGAACCTGAGAGGGATGGAATTGGCTTTAAGGAGCACCGATTCATTCCCAGTCAACATTCTCGATGAAGACCTTAAACATGGTCTTAATAGGCTTGAGGAGCATGTTAGCCTAACCATAAAACATCCTAAACACAACTTGCATGGTGTTTCACTAACTGTTCCTGAATCCAGCGCAAAAAACATTGCGAAGTTTCCCCAATCCCTTCATACCATTCCAACAACCTACCAAGATTTACCCATTTATTTCTTCTTATTTTGCGCCAAACTCCTTCACAATAAATCATTGGCCGAAGCTCCAACTTGTGCTCAAGACCGGCCGGTTCAGAAAAATGGAAATTTTCCTGAGGGAAAAGAAAAGTGGGCCAAGTGGGCAACAACATTAAGAAGCCCAAATCTTGTGCCAGCAATTAAGTTCTCACTCTCCTTGGGCCTTGCGGTGTTCATGGGCTTACTATACAGCAAAGAGAACGGGTTCTGGTCAGGTCTCCCCGTGGCCATTAGCTTTGTTTCAGGCAGGGAAGCCACATTTAGAGTTGCAAATGTTAAAGCCCAAGGAACTGTGTTAGGAACTGCGTATGGAGTGTTGGGTTGCTTCGTGTTCGAGAGATTCTTGCTGATTAGATTCTTGTCTCTCCTTCCGTGGTTCATCTTCACCAGCTTCCTTCAGCGAAGCCGAATGTATGGCCCTGCTGGTGGCATTTCTGCAGTGATTGGGGCTGTTCTAATTCTGGGTAGGAAAGATTTTGGCCCACCAAGCGACTTTGCTATAGCAAGAATCATCGAAACCTTCATTGGGCTATCTTGTTCGATTTTGGTGGATCTTGTCTTCATGCCCAAAAGAGCTTCTATGTGCGCGAAAATTGAGCTTTCCCAAAGCCTGGCCACACTTGGTGAGTCCATTGGGTCGTTGAGTCTACTTGCGGTTGCGGGCAAAACCTACTTGGAAAACAACCAAAAGAGGTTGAAAATTCAAGTTAACGAGCTCAGGAAATTTGTTGTGGAAGCAGAAGCGGAACCCAGTTTCTGGTTTTTGGCTTTCAACGGTGCTTGCTATAACAAGCTGTTGGGGTCACTGTCAAGATTGGCTGATCTCATGCATTTTGGAGGTCATGCGATGAAGTTCCTCCAACAAGAATTCCAAAGAGGTGAGGCTTCTGGGAAAGAGGATGTGAATATGCTACAGGATGAAGTTGGACACATTAAGGAATTGATTTGCTCCTCAATCAAAAGTTTCGAGGAAATTTCTAGGATGAAATCGCTCGGGTTTCTTGAGAAGGAGCTTGAGAAGAAGAAGAAGAAGAAGAACATATCTTGTGACCTCGAATCGGGAAAGTCAACAAAGTCTAATCCCTGCATGGTTTCTGTTTTAGGCAAAGATGAAATAGAAAAAGCCATAGGCTCTTATCTCCTACGGTCAAGAAATGCTGTTGATAACTTATATGCTGTTGAAGGTAAGCAGGAGCTGAAGAGCCAAGTTGTTCTGAGTTTGAGCGCTCTGGGGTTCTGCTTGAGTGCATTTATGCGAGAGACAATAGAAATTGAAGAGGCTTTCAAGGAACTTGTTCAATGGGAGAATCCCTCTAGCCAGATTAATTTGTATGAGATATCATGTAACCTACGTGCTTTGCACAAATGAAAGTTGAACCTATACTCATTTTAAAGCTAATGGACGAGATGCCATTCATTACAATTTTCTGGAAGAAATTAAAGTGGTGAAGAGTAAGGTAAATAATGAGTAGAAAATAAAGTAATAACCATAAATGGATTTTATGAAGATTAAATTGGAAATAAATATTTTTTGTAACTTGAGTGAAAATATATTAGTGACTTTTCATAATTTATGTATAGATTTTACACGGATTTTGTGCAAATTATTAATTAGTTAAATATAATTTAAGATAATTTTTAAAATTTTTTTGACCGTTTTTAAATAATTAAATAAGTATCTTATGCTAAGTCCTCATTTTTACACGGCAAGTTGAATTTTACATAAAATATTTTTTTTAAAATTAAATACACGTCAAAATCATTAATTTTTAAAAAATTTGATCAACGATATAACAGTGAATTATTGTATTACTTAAGATGAAAAATTATTATAAATTTTGATATTAATAACATTATTTAATATTTTAGGTTTTATAAACATGAATTAAAAAAGTAATAAAACATAAAATTAAATCACTATAATTAATGTAATGTGAAAAACTTTTAATGCCAGAAATTTAAATTTTATTAAAAAAACATTTTATTGGAAGAGACATTCCCAATAGTGAGATTTACACCTCTTAAAAATTTAAAAAATGAATTAAATAAAATTCAATGTCCGAGAAAAATACTTAATATTACTTAATATTGAATAATATATTTTCTTTTAAATAATATAATAATTTAAAATTGTAATATCACGTTATCAACTAAATTTTAACAATTAATTATTAATATTAAAGATAAGTTACTTTTTTACAAAATATTTTTTATTTTTAAATTTCGAAAATATGATAATACTGACTCAGAGGAAAAGAAAAAGGGGTTTGGTGCCAAATCTTAAAATTTGGAGCGTTACTCAATCAATTAAGGTAACGTTTGGTAGTAGCTTAAAAATTAAGTGAGAAAACGTTAAGGGATAATATTTTCTGAAACAAAATTTAAAAGATGAAATTTTATTTTTTAATATTGTTTTGTAATATGACTTTCATCTCAATTAGAAATTTGCCAAACCTCTAATTTTTACATCTTTTCGGTACCTACACCTCACCCTTCCGTGTTTTTATAAATCTCCAAAAATGTTACTCTTATTATGACTGGAGTAACAGTTACCCCTTGAATTGGAAAAAATATTACTCCTTGTAAAATTTTTCTTTTTTTTATTCTTAAACTAAACATGTTTTTTTTTCATAAAATTTTACTCTCCTAAAATTTATTCTTTTATAATTCCTAAACCAAACATAGCCCAAAAAACTTTATTGGTGCTGACAAAAAAAAGTAATCCGAAAGACGTGGCAGCTCCAAGATAGTCAAGCACTAACAATAATGGTGCACAGAGTTGTGTGCTTGTATTCGCATTTGAGATAGTCTACGTTCGTGAAGGCAGACGGACTTTCATGCTTGCAGAATGATGTTTGACAAAATATGAGTTGAAGCTTGTCTAACGGGCTTTTAATCTCAAACCTAGGTTTGACTTGAAGTGATATGGACTAACTTCTGCGTTAGGGCAAACATGCAGTTAGAAACTTTTATGACTCAATGACAAAAATGACATTTTATACCTTTGTGTAGGAGTTAATTTGTTTTGCTTATTTCTCATATACAGAAGAAAAGTTTGACCGTTTATTTTAATTTAATAATATTATAAAAAATAAAAAATAAAAAATTTAATTATTATGACAACATTTATGTTATTTATTAAGATAATCACAAAAATAATAAAATAAAATAAAAATAACAATATAAATAAAATAATATAAAATTTATATTATTTTAATAAATACACATTTAAAAATAATTTTTATTAATATAATTTAAATAATATTTATTTTATTAAAATTATTTTTTATAAAAATTTTTAAATATAAATTACTTTATTATAAATTTATTTTTAACTAAAATTAAATTTATAAAATTTATCTAAAATTAAATATATAAATTTTAATCCAAACACACGCTCAATCGACACCGGCATACTCAGTTTCGTGTTTTACAACCTAACAAGCACAGCTACTGAGAAACAGAAAGAGAAAGGGACAGATCATGAGATCACGTACAATGCAATAACCATACTCAAGCGCATAACAATCTGTCCCAAAGAGAGATTCTTTATGTCCTCAACCCTGTCATCACCTCGTCAGATCAGATCCAACAAAATTGTTTCTCCTGAAATCTCTTTTACTGAGGCAGAAGCAATATACCTGTACCCAATACTCACAGGTAATAAAGATTCAGTTTTTGGTTTTCGGTTGTTTTCTTTATGAAAGTTTGGTATGATTCCTCTTTTTGGTGTCGTGGCCGTTAGCGTGGACCTTTCATCATGATGGTTTTCAACTTTCCGTGAGATTGAAGGTTCCGATTTCCAAAATGAATAATTTGTTATTTTATTGTTTAATTATTTTTTTTCTTGGGTATTGGAATCAGGCATTTATTTTGTACCAAAAAAAAGGTATTTATTTTAAAAAAAACTATAATTTAGCGTTTGGTGTGACAGAAGTTTCAATTTCTGGATCTTCTTTCTTTCTATAAAATGGTTCTCTGATCACAAATCGTTTGGACCAGAACTGTGGTTTGGGAATTTGGATTGGTCTTTGCTTAAGTTCAAGATCAGGTCCATTATCAGCTTTTTCTCTCCCTCTCTTCTTATTTTGCTTGTTACTGAAGTTGTCTATCACTGTCTCCCGGGCCATTTGCTCGGTATCTTTTAGATTTGAAGCCATGAGATTTGATTCATAACATTTTGGTAACTCATCTAATGTATGTGTAGAAGGACTCATTTAATGTGCAAGAAATTGACTGTTCGGAAATTGGTTCAGGAGTTGAATTTCAGAGGTTTTGAGAATGGCAACCAATTCTTCTAATGGAGAGCACCAAGCAACGAAGCGACCTCCCTTGCCATCTCCTTTGCGCTTTTCCAAGTTCTTTCAGGTGAGTTATCGTTTAGCATTCTTTGTGCCACACCTTCATTCTAATTGTTGCCTTTTTTGTTGTTTGGATCATGTTATGCTGATTTCATGTTAACTTTCTTTTGTTGTTGTCATGTTTTTGTCTTTTGGTACATTTTTTAAATTTTATTATTGATAATGCTATTTGATCATCACTTGTTAAATCATACAGTCGTTTTTATTTGTGCTTGTAAGCTTCCCCTCTTTGCATTTTTGAATGAATCTTTAGTTTTCTTCTCGTGTGCCTAATATCATGATTATAATTTTTATATATAGCTGATTTTAGTTTATAAGCAGTTTATGAAATCATATAGTAATTCAGTGAATTATATTTCCACTGGGAACATGAGTACCTAAATTCAGATATCTCAAAATGTTGACTAATGTGCTAGTTGGATCTTCTAGTTGTTTGGATTGTATGTTTTAACCCAATGCTATCACTTCTCAAAACATATTTTTTGATGGCAAACTTAATGTTTAATCATTCAGTGGAGCCTATCAATATTATTTTAATAAGAGAAGGGGGAAAATCAGGAATAAGGATTTTTTTTCAGGGGAGGATATCAGATTTACCAATCCTGATCTGTTGGTCAATTACATAATTTTCCCTTTCCACTACTATATTTCTCTTTGCCTATTCTCTTGCGTGGCTATGGTTCAGATGCGTGCATGTGGGATATGTGCATACAACATCATATTACACCTCATGATTGAGAAGTCTGTGATTACCAGAACAACAATCTTGCCAGGATCACTTGATTTACATGAGTGGCTTTTTTTTTTCCACAAATTATTTATTGTTTTACCAATATTTCTTTCATTCCTGACAACAGTCCAATATGAGAATTTTGGTCACTGGAGGAGCTGGATTCATTGGCTCTCACCTAGTTGACAGATTGATGGAAAATGAAAAAAATGAGGTTAGTCTGGCTAATATCTTTCTGTGCATAGTATTCAATTTGATTAGTGATTCAACAGGTGCAATAAAGTTTTGGTACAATATATGACAGTATGTTCGTCTACTCAGGTAATTGTTGTTGATAACTTCTTCACTGGATCCAGAGACAACCTTAGAAAATGGATTGGTCATCCACGATTTGAGCTAATTCGTCATGGTATAATTTCATCATTTTCTCTATTGCAATCATTTGCAACCTGACTTTGTTGCATATAAGATGCCATTGAGGTTAAAATTTTTGTTCTATCCTCCTACTGTGTAATTTGTGTTTGGCCTCTTAAATCTAGATTGTAAATGGTCTTAAAGGTGATGAAGGACCATGCAACAGAAGCTTTGTTGGTTATTGAATAAGCTATTAAACTGATGGATATATTAATTATTTCTTAGTCAGTCACCATTGTAGATCAGCTGGCCCATTAATATTGTACTCACACAACATGAATGATGATGCTGTCATGAGCACTGACATTTCTGTGTTTCCTGATGTCTTCAAATTTTTTTATTAATTATGAACCTTAACATGCATTTCTTTTCTTATTTTTTTTCCATGTAGATGTCACCGAGCAATTGTTGGTTGAGGTTGATCGGATCTACCATCTTGCATGCCCTGCTTCTCCGATTTTCTACAAATATAATCCTGTAAAGGTGTGGTTTTAAGAGTCTGCGTTTATATTTTCTATCATTACCATAGGCTTACAATGCATACATACTCCTTTGGACTGTCTACAAGGTTCATTGCTTACTCACTGCTACAGGTATAAAAGTTGCTCGAAGACCCCCTTCTCTCCCCCTCCCCTCTTAAATTTATGTGTTGATTTCATATAAGGTTTTCATTTATATTGTTATGATGTTTCAAATTATGTGTCCAGTAATTCAGATTGTGTTTATGAGCTTCTTTCATTTGTCATTGGTTGATTGTTCCATCTGTGTATTGAATCTTGAGAAATTATCTAACAGTTAAAGGAATAACTTTACAGACTATAAAGACAAATGTGATTGGAACGCTGAACATGCTTGGCCTTGCGAAGCGAGTGGGAGCAAGGTTGGGACTTTTTTCTTATATTTTTTTTCTTTTATTTGATAATCTAAACTGCTGCCATTGGTTGATTTTACCAAGTTGTAATTTTGACAGGATTTTGCTTACATCTACTTCAGAAGTATATGGGGACCCTCTTGTACATCCACAACCAGAAAGCTATTGGGGCAATGTTAACCCTATTGGTACATACTTATCCTTAATCCAAACTTACGTATCTATGGCATCTTAAATGGGTTAAACTCTAATTTAGTGGAGTTTGTTGTAATATGTAGAACTGAAACGTGTAACCCACCATTTAATTTTTGTACTTCAAAGTAAGTTTTGGCCTCATAATGCGTGAAGTGCTCCTGAATTACTTGCTTTGCATGATTTTGTATTAAACATCATTGCTGAAAGCAAAAGAATATGTTTTGCCAAAACCCACAAGTATATGGTCAAATATAAAAATTTGTGCACAACAGGAGTTCGGAGTTGCTATGATGAGGGCAAGCGTGTGGCAGAAACTTTGATGTTTGATTATCATAGGCAGCATGGAATAGGTAACATGTTATCTGCTTTTCCTTGCAACTATGAAATATCTCCTCATTGATAGAGGGTATTGCCGGTTCATATTTTCCTCTGTTGTTATCTCCATGAGGTGTTTATTTCCATCTTTTCACAGAAATACGCATCGCCAGAATCTTCAACACATATGGACCCCGCATGAATATTGATGATGGGCGTGTCGTCAGCAACTTTATTGCTCAAGCAATTCGGTAAGTCCTTAAATAATTGTATAAATGTATATTTGAATGAGCTTATTTTGTATTCAAAACAGTTTATAATCAAATCTTACTGAGAAAGCTTTTGAAAAGGAACTGATTTTTTCCTTAAAAATAATCTTTCCAAAACATGCTATAAGATGGTTGGATATATTGATGATTTTTCATGGCTTGTTTACATCTCAAGAAAACACTGGTGCACTTCTGTAAGAAAATAAATAACAATTTATTCTGATGGCAAAAGTGACAAACTCAGGCTTTAACCAGTATGAATTAATGTGACCATGCTGTTTATTTTCTAGGTCAATTATGAATCATTGATTCAAATACCTTGATTCAGTTTGCTAGTCACAATTTTTTTGTACCATTTCAAACTGGATTTTTTTTTAATTCATTACTCATCATATAATCTTGTGTTACAGTGGTGAACACCTAACGGTCCAAGTTCCAGGAACACAAACTCGCAGTTTCTGCTATGTATCTGACATGGTATAATATGATACATGTTTCTCATTTGTGTTTTATTATCTTCATTTACGTACTAGTGGTGATCTGACCATATGGTTATGTGTTTGAAATCTATTAGGTTGATGGCCTTATACGTCTCATGGAAGGGGAACACACTGGTCCAATCAACCTTGGCAATCCAGGTTATATTACAACCGAGGCCTTTGTGCAGTGATTTCTCTGTCAAGTACTAATTTGAGTTGATTACTTCTTTGTTTCAGGTGAGTTTACTATGATTGAACTTGCTGAGAATGTGAAGGAGGTCAGTTATGAGCCATTCTCCTGTCTTAATCTTATTAGATTTTTGTTGCCATTTTAAGCTTAAGCTTTGAATAATGGAAAAAGGAACTATTGGACATCAATTTATGGATCTGCTTTTCTTAGACGGGATTGTGTGTCTACAATATGCATTTATGATTTAACAAAGCACATATGATTTCTACTGTATGGATTAATAATGGAGTTTTTGGTGAAATATTTGAAGTTAGTTAATGCTTTACGGATGGTTTTGCAGCTTATTAATCCAGCTGTGGAGATAAAGATGGTGGAGAACACTCCTGATGATCCTCGGCAGAGAAAACCAGACATAACAAAAGCAATGGAATTGCTTGGATGGGAACCGAAAGTCAAGTTGCGGGATGGCCTTCCTCTTATGGAAGAGGATTTCCGTCTGAGGCTGGGGGTTCCAAAACAGAACTAGCTCAGCTTGGTTTTGCCCCTTCACTTCTTGTCATAATGAATATTTGGATAATAACTGGGTTGAGTTGGTCAGCATTAGATAATAACTCAACTGGGATGAATATTATGGCGAAGAAGGTTGGAGGTTGCTTGAAATTGGTTCTGTTGTTTTGTTCCCCCTGTGCTTCTCTTTCTTGTTCTTTTTATTTTTTTATTTTTGGCCATGGAATGGCAGAGCAAAGGAACAGAAAAGACTAGGAAGGGCAACTTGTTGGACTAGTTCTATATTTGATACAATATGATTGCTTGTCCATTTAAATTCTCCTCTTGGAATTGCTATTATTGAGTTGAAATTTATTGTTAAACTAGCGCGCCTTCAAGATCTCTTTCATGTTTTAACTTCATACATTGTACGTCAGATTACTGGGTAATTGTTCCCCATACAAAAAGAAACGGAAAGATCATTGAGGGTTGGGTTCAGTTTTCGACTTGAGGGGTATGGTACCTGGGGATCATTTTAATTTAATTTTATGATTCAAGATCGCTCAATTAAATGAATCAATGATGTTGCTATGGTATTTTATTTTTAAGGGTATTTATATATAGATTTTATCGAATATTTATTGGTTGTTTTTTACAATAAAAATATAAAGTCTAGAATTTTTCAGCACCCTCCGTGGATATTTTACAACAATAACACAAATTTAAATAGTGCATACGAAATCATCGGATAGATGAAAGATAAAACGCACAGACATAACAGTATTGTTTTCATCTTGTGCGTCGTTATATAAATTTCTTTTGAAAAAATGAGCATTTTCCTAATAAGAAATATAAAATTAATTATAAGCATACATTTTAAATCACGTATATAAGCTGGTATACCCTAACGTTTTATTTATACTAATCACATGTTTCACTTTGTTGATATATATTTAATAAAAAAATTTCATGAGTTTTTTTTATTTTATAATATCACTTATTTTAAACTTTAAGCATGACATGTGGTTAAATATGGGTTACTAATTACTAAGGGTTCCCCGACATTAATATTCTTATAAAAGCAAAAGGTAACTAAGAAATCTTTGAAAAAATAAAGAGGAGGAATCTATGAAAAAAATTATAAGTATTAGAATAATATTTCAATTAAATAAAAAAGAGAATAAAGAATTTGACTTAAATTAAGCGAAAGAATTTTGAAATCTCTATTTAAGGAAGATAAAGAGTTTAAATTTACTCATTGAATTATTTTTTAATAAAATCTATAAAAATTACATATTTTTAATAAAATTGTGTAATATTTTCATAAAAAATTATTACTTTAGTCCTGAAAAAATATATTTATTTAATTATATTATTTTTCATCTTTTTCTTCTATATTAAGCTCTTAAATATTGATTTTGTACATCTTTAATGTTTTAATTTTAAATTATTTAAGATGTGCAAAAAACAATTGATGTAAATCATAAGATTCAAAATGGAATAATTTATAGACACAAAAACGAAATACAAAATAAAAAAATTAATAGAATTTAGCAGTACTGTATTGGTGTTGAAAATAGCGAATATAAGCTCTACCATTTTCTTTTTTTAATTTAGTGAGTAATTATATTATTATTTATTTAGTAAATTATTAATATTTTATGAAAATATTGCATAAATTTTTTGCTTAAAATTCAATTTTTATCATTTTGTAAAAAAGTTAATTTAATGACTAAAGTCAAATTTTATATCTGTATTGAATACAAATTCAGTTATTCTCTCTTCATTTAAATCAAATTATTATTTTTTCATTAAAATGAATAATCTTGAACCATTACATCAAAATAAAATCAAAGGTCATAGAAACATGAAATTGTACACTAGTGTAAGTTGAAGCCATGAAATTCAAGTGCCAAATTGAGGCTCAAAAAACGAGTACATCATTTAATCTAATCATATTTTATTTAAAATCTTTTAAAAATCTTTCATTAAATAATAATCCTTTATCTAATCTAATCAAACATATAGTAAAATTGACTTAAATCTAATTAATATTAGTAGATAAGTTAACTAACTCAATCTAGATAAAATTATAGTTTTGAGATTATAATTTCCTAAATTTTCACTCATATTTTGATATAAGTAGCCTGAACAATAACATGATTCAAATAAAACTATTATTATCATATAATAATTATATAAATTCGTTTTCAAAATAAATATATCGAATATTAATACGAATGATACAAACTGCTGGTATAAAACTTAGTTAGCCTTCTACTCATACTTTATCATGACTTGGGTTTAATATTTAGATTCTTCCGTTAGTTAGTTATCTGTAAGTACCTTTGTAAGTTCTTAACGAGCTCAAATGCATATTCTGATTTTACATTGGAGCGAGCCTTTCTCTCAACCTAAATTTTTTATCATAGAAAAAAAATGAAAACTAGTTTTTAATTAAATTAATTGTCTAGTATCACTTTTATATTTTTATCCAAACTATTCATTGTTAATTATAATAATTAGTTTTTTTAAAAAAAATATATGTCCTTTAATGTTTCAAAACTTCTAATTATCTCAAGTAGTAAACTCATCCTATATCACTTTTGCCTGTGGGATATCTCTAATTCAGTTTTGGTAGTTTTTTAAGATAAGCTTCCTAGTTATTATGATATTTCTCCACGACATATTTTTCTTTTTTCTCTTTAGTAATAGAGTAATTTTGGGTCATCCAAGGCATAACTTATCACAAGCTATATATAATTATGGGTCATGTTCTTTCTCATGTAAATCGTATCACATAATTACTTCTCCTAAAGCTAAATTTTTTTTATACTACTACCGAAATTTTGAGGAAAGACGAAAAATTATGAAAACAATAAAACAAGCAACAATATAAAACTCTTTAAAAAATTAAATAATATATGAACAACAAATAATTTAATTTTAATATATTAAATTTTTTATATTATCATTTAATTATATATCATCATATCATTAAAATTATTCTTAAATTTTTATTATCATAATTCATAACCAATTCTTTTAGTAATATGACAAATCAAAATTAAATTCGAAAAAAAAACGTTATTTCTTCGTGTATATCGTATTTTAAGAAGGACATGCATGGAAATTGGAAACCGAGCGTTGATTGCGGGACGAGATGAGTACGGAAGACAACCTCGGAAGTGAGATAAGAATCAGGGTTTCATTCCGATGGAAGTCTCGTCCAGATATTACTCCAATTCAAACACAACGTGGGTTCATGGAACTCTTCTCGGCACACGTGGCATCTTCGAAATGGGTAGTCTTGTGCTCCCAACTCATGCAGCACAAGCATATCCGGTTTCCTCTTCCTACTGATAAACCTCAATTACCGATAGAGATAGATTTTGAATTGCACTTATCTTTGGTCTTGATCTCCCCCAACATGCCTTTGGCTCAGCTTCTTTTATAATTACTCATCCATCCCTAATCCCATTCCTAAATTTGTTTAACCTTCCATTGAATGCGATTCTTTTGATCGTTTAGGTAATTAACTCGTATTTTTCTGCAGTCTGTGTAGAGACGCATAATTCCATGTGGGGTTGGGTGTTTTCTGCATGTTTACTTCAGAATAATAGTTTGGTGTGATTTCCATCACTGTTGTCGTTGCCTGGGAGCTTTCATTATGGCCTGCAACTTTCCGTGAATTTCAAGGCTCCGAAATTGAATATTTTTTTGGTTTATTTTATTTGTTATAATTTTGGAACGTGGTCATCGATTTTTCTTTTCTTCTAAATTTAGCGTTTGGTGGAAGAATTTTAAAATTTTGGATCTCTTTTTTTTTTTTTTTTTTCTATAAAAACGGGCCTATGATCATGGAGTGTTTGGATCAGAAGAGTGTATAGGGTTTTGGGTTTGGTCCTTTCTGAAGCTCGCGATCAGGTTCACTACCTGCTCTCTCCCTTTCTTCTTGTGCTAGCTCTTGCAGTTGCCCGTCTCTGTCTCTCCGCATGACCCTTTTATTTATAATAAATTTGAAGCCAGAATATTTTATTTATGAAAATTTTGATAAACCCATCTAATGTATCTGATCTGTGCAAGACTCATGAAAAAAGAGTGAAAAGAAATTGACCGCTCGAAAACTGTTGCAGGAAGTGAATTTCAGAGGTACTGACAATGGCAACGAATTCTTCTAATGGAGATCACCAAACAACAACAAAAAAGCAACCTCCCTTGCCATCTCCCTTGCGTTTTTCCAAATTCTTTCAGGTGAGCTATCGCATCTTTTTATTTTGATTAGCATTTTCCTTGCTACATTGTGGTTCCCATTTACTTAGATCATGTGATGTGAATTCCATGTTAGTTCAATTACTTTTCTTGTCATTTTTTTCCCGTTTTGGTAGATTTTTTTTTTTGGGGGGGGGGGGGGGGGGGGGCAAGAACACTGATGATCATGACCTATTAGAAGAGAAAATTGTTACTTTGCAGATGGGCCATATTGCCTGCATTATTTCATTATATGATTATTGGTCATAAAGGTAAATATTTTCATTTTAAGATTTGGATTTTCATATTTGTTTTCCCCATGTGTTGAATGTGATTATAACGAATTGCTTCTTGTTGTTTACCAAGTTTGCTCTTAAACAACATTGCAAATCAGTACAGTTTACTTTTGCTTTGATCATAAACAACAGGAACTTCAGAGAATTGCAAACGCTGACAAATGTTGAGTGATTCTTGTATTTAGTTATATATTATGGTTTGACCACTAGCACTTACTCATCAAAATATGTTTGACTACTAGCCCAATGTTTTATACCTTGAATCTTACTAATAAGACATATGGGGAGAAAGATCAACAAAAAGTTGGAATTTAACTTCTTTTTGTTTTTTTGTTTTTGGAATTAGATACTGATACTGATACTGATCTGTTGAACTGTAAAAGGTTCTTGTTATATACTCTTCTGCGTACCTATGGTTCAGAATTATGTGTATGTGAACATATGTGCATCTTACATATGTTGATCAAAATTTGTTGTGTGTTTGTGAATAGGGCTTTTGTCAGAATCACTTAGTTTACATTAACATCTTTTTTTTTTTTTTGTCTTATGCTTTGCTTTACCAATGCTTCTTTCATTCTTGACAATAGTCCAACATGAGAATCTTGATCACTGGAGGAGCTGGATTTATTGGGTCACACCTAGTCGACAGATTGATGGAAAATGAAAAAAAATGAGGTCAACATGTTATCTTTTTGTATATAATTTCATACTTACCATGTTCATTAATGTTTTGATCGATTCTATACAGATGACACAACTTGTTATCATCCTATATGTGATAAAATAGATACAGCAAGTAGAATTAAGTTTGATTTGACAAATTTCTACCACAATATCCATGTCTTCAATCAGGTCATTGTTGCTGATAATTACTTCACTGGGTCCAAGGACAACCTCAAAAAATGGATTGGTCATCCAAGATTTGAGCTTATCCGTCATGGTATAGTATCATGCCATGAAATTTGTTTCTTTTTTTTTTTTTCCATTTTTTGCTCATTTGCGGTATATTTTTTAACTTTTAAATCTAGGTTGAATATTGATTTCTTTTAACTTAAAATGGTTGAGAAAGATCATCCAACCAGCATATGCTTCACAGTGGTTACACTACAAATTAAAGCAATTGATATTTTAACTGTTTCTTAGTCAACCACAATTTGATTAGCCATATGATGCTGTTCTCAGAGAATGTCAATGATGATACTGTGTTGTTTATTTAGTATATTATGTTCAGCATTTCCTTTAATTCTGTTTGTAAATCAGTGATGCTGATGCACAATATCACTTTGATCCCTTTGTAGATGTCACAGAGCCTTTGTTGATTGAGGTTGATCAGATCTACCATCTTGCATGCCCCGCTTCACCTATTTTTCTACAAATACAATCCTGTAAAGGTATAGTTTTGAGAGTCTTCTTTTCCCCTGCTTCTCTCATATTCTACAAATACAATCCAGTAAAGGTATAGTTTTGAGAGTCTTCTGTTGTATTTTTAATCATTTGCCTTGTACTTGCCAATCATACATATTCATGTCAACTACTGAAGAATTGGCTTTCTAGTTTCATTATATGCTCAGTGATAGAGGTTGCTTCATAAGCCAAAAAGTATATTGAACTCCTCTTCTTCTTCTCCCTCCCCTTAAAGTAGCTTCATTCCCATGCATATTGTGTCATTCTGCCAGTATATTTATGCCTAGCTTCTGTCATGCATCATTGGTTGAAAGTTCTATCTGTCTATTGAACCTTGAAGGATTATCTAATGTTTAAGGAAATAATATTTTTACAGACAATAAAGACAAATGTGATTGGCACTCTGAACATGCTTGGACTTGCAAAGCGGGTTGGAGCAAGGTCAGGAATTTTTTTTTTAAGAAAAATGATGATCTCAACTGCTGCCAGGTCTTAATTAGTTCTAATTTTATTGACAGGATTTTGCTTACATCAACGTCAGAGGTATATGGGGATCCTCTTGTGCATCCCCAACCTGAAAGCTATTGGGGCAACGTAAACCCTATTGGTACATGCTTTTATCTCAGAGTCTCAACTCCCCCCCCCTTGCGGCTTTTCCCTTTCTTTTGCCACATAAGCATAGCTCCTTGATGCAAGGTTTACACATTCGTGAAGATGTTGTCTAAGCACTAAAAAATTATATGATAATAACAGGAGTTCGTAGTTGCTATGATGAGGGGAAACGTGTGGCAGAGACTTTGATGTTTGATTATCATAGGCAGCATGGATTAGGTAATTTCTTGTATTCTTTTCCTTATAATTGCTTCTCATTCTTCGTAAGGTATAGCTGGTAGAAGTTTTTCTTTGTTATTTAACTTCTTGAGGTGTTTATATGCTTTCAACACAGAAATCCGCATTGCAAGAATCTTTAACACATATGGACCACGCATGAATATTGATGATGGACGTGTTGTCAGCAATTTCATTGCTCAAGCACTTCGGTAATTTCTTAACTTTTTTTTTCCGGTATATTGTATGTGGTGTTATGTTGCTATTTCTGCATGGCTTATTTGATCTGATCTGTTCTGATGGTTTTGGTTGCCACACAGAGGCCTTTAACAGAATGCATGATGTGTTCAATGATCATGCTCTTCACTTGCTAGATCAATTATTGATTTAATTATTTTAATACCTTCATTTTGTTGACTAGCTATGATTTCTTTTTCCTTCTTAGCCCTATTTCTATATTGATGCTTTAAACTTCATTTTTCACTTTATCTTTGGTTTGTTATAGTGGTGAACCCTTGACGGTCCAATCTCCGGGAACACAAACTCGCAGTTTCTGCTATGTCTCTGACCTGGTATGTATATATATCCCATTTGTATCTTTGAGTTACTATCCCCATAATCTGATTATGTTTATTTCTGAGATCTCTTAGGTTGATGGCCTTATCCGTCTCATGGAAGGACCGACCATTGGGCCAATCAACCTTGGAAACCCAGGTTAGATTTCTACAGCAAGGCCTGTACTTTTATACTTGTGCTAGTATGTTTACTTTTTTTGCCCTCAGTACTTATTTGAGTATTTTTGCTTTTTCAGGTGAATTTACAATACTTGAACTTGCTGAGACAGTGAAGGAGGTCAGTTAAAAACTTCTTTTATTTTTCAGTAGCATTCACCTGTCCTTGTTTGGTTTACACACTTTGTCTTCATTTTAAGTTGTAAGTAGTAAAATGTGATTTGAAATTCCTGGTTACCAATCCATGGAGCTATTTTTCTCAAGGAAGATTTGCATCTGCATAATACCCAATTAATGCATCTCATCTATATTTTGTCTGCAGTATGAGAATGGAATTATTGGCAAATAGTTTTTTTTAGTTAATGCTTTGTGGGTGATTTGCAGCTTATTAATCCAGATGTGGAGATAAATATGGTGGAGAACACTCCTGATGATCCGCGACAGAGAAAACCAGACATAACAAAAGCCAAGGAATTGCTGGGCTGGGAACCAAAGGTCAAGTTTCGGGATGGTCTTCCTCTTATGGAAGAGGATTTCCGTCTGAGGCTTGGGGTTGACAAGAACAGTTAACTCCTTTTCACTCCTTTGGGGTCATGTCAAATAGATAATAAGTGGGATGAGTCTGTTATTATCTTATTTTTCGTCTATGGGGTGCCTGAAATTTGGCGTCTGGAAGTGTATCAAGTTGTTATATATTTTGTTTTTTCTTTGACAAAAGACTACAGCATGTCGCTCCCAATTTTGGCCGTGAAATGGTTTTTGAATTGAATTTTCTTTTTAAGCCCGTGCTTTGTTGTTATCTTTTCAACTCAACTTTCTTTATGCAAGTGTTTCTGGGATTTGAGTTCGTAATTTAGTTCTTCTGGACACGCTAGCTCTGTAAAACTAGTTTCACAACTGAGGTTGTGATACTCCAACATAAATAATGATAATTGCAGAGTCTGAAGTCATGCCATTTACAGTGATACAAGGCCTACACAGAAGTGAATGATTTGTAACTAGATGGACTGAAATACTGATTCACAGGATCTGAGTCGAATTTCATTTTGAAATGTATATTTATATCATTGAGAAGATAGTTTGTAATAAAATTTTATTCAGAATTTAATTATATTATCTTCTCTGGAACTAAAGAGGAATTAGTTTTACTTGATTATTTTTAAGTCTTCAGGGGTAAATTGGTCGCTTGAGGTTGATGACTTGACGGTGACTTTAATTATCACTTTGTACAATGCCAAAAATCTTGATCACGTTTTGGTTCCTTGAAGTTAAAAATAGTAAAATACTCTTTCCACAAAATCCATAAATCCCTACTCCAGTCCACAAATGTCAACCCATTTCCACAAAATCCCTACTCATCATCGTGCTGTCTCACAAAAATTAATGCATAAGTTTGTGTTTGAGAGTTAAATTATAACATAATCTATTACAGTAATATTATAAGAAAATTAGTATAAAAATCAGTGGATGATTATATTTATAAAAAAAATCAACAACCATTTATCTGATTAATTTAATTAATTATTAATTATTAATGGCTTATAAGCTGAATTAAGTATTTTGGTCTTTAAAAAAAAAAGTGTTCCCGATAAATAAAATTAGAAGTGCTTTTTTCTGTCATAATTTGATGATAACAATATCCAATGCCAAATTCACTGTTGCCTTTGAAGGGTCACTATAACTTACAACCTACGAGTCCATCACTATGACCTCAAATAAAAGGTAAGCATAACAGCTAACCACCAATAAGTTTATGGCTATGGAAAAATATTAAAGTAAAAAAATTTTATAAAAGAGGAAGAAAGAAATAAATATTTTTGAGTTATTATCTAAAATCTTCTCTTATTAAATTTTTAAAAAATTTTAAAGTTATTTTAATTTAAAAATTTTTAAAATATTTAAAACATTTAAAAGAGAAAGAGAATTTATTAATATATTTTTAATATTTTCTATTTTTTTAAATATCTTTTAATACATGTTTAGTAAAAAAAATAATTTTATTTATATTTCAATTTTAAAGATATTTTATATTTTATTTTATTTTATTTTTTTATTTTCATTATACTAAATATATATAGAGTATTATACTGAGTGATTAATATTTAAATTAAATTTTATTATTTAATATTTTATATTTAACTTAATTATTTAAATAATTATATTATTCAAATATTCTAATTTAAATAGGCTAAATCTAGTACTCTTTTATGTTTATAAAAATTTCTCATGACTAAGACCTCAAATAAAAGGTAACCATAACAAGTAACGACCAATATCCCGCCACATCTCACTACTGTGCCTTCCCGATTGCTGACGTGGACCTCTAGAATTCCCAGCATCCACAACTATAACTATGATAGTGTACAGCTTGTCGTATTGACGATTTCTGTATTCACATGCTCTCAAACCTTAACCCATCGTCCTCTGTTTGACCTCGGCGCGCCAACTGTACACTGTCCGGAAGCCTCCAGCCTCGCCGGCTTGGGCGGATTTTGGCATTTGCAGCCGCTATTATGGGAGTGCCCGGCGGTGGCGGCGACGACGACGACGTCGTTCAAATTCAGCCTGGGAACAACTCCGGTGAGCCTTCCATCATTACTGTCAATTGCCCCCGACAAGACCGGCCTCGCATGCGATATTTGCAGAGTCATTCTCGATTTTGGTCTCTACATTACCAAAGGAGGTATACAAGTTGCTCCTTTTGTTCTTTTTCTTTCAACTTCCTTTTCTTTTTTATTCGATTGGATTCTTTATTAGCAATCCTCTTCAGTTGTAGATTGTTTATTGTTCTATTCTGTGACTTTGCAATTAATAAAATCATGCTTCCAGTTTCCAAGACCAAAAAAAAAAAAAAAAAGAAGAGTAACGCGTGATAATACCATAAACTGTAATAATTGTAATTCCTGCTCCTTGATTCTCTCCTCAAGCAACCAAATTTTCATTTGAAACGTCAGAAAACAACAAACTTGAAACAGACACAGCTAATCATTAATTGCTTATCATTCTTCTGAAGCCTAATTTGAGAATAGTCATATACGCATAGAGCTTCAACTTGTACTACTACTCTTGTGAGAGTTACTGTCGTAAAAATCTTTCTGAAACTCAGTTGTGAGGGTGAGTTATTCCTTAAAACGACAAGGGTGAGGTATCCTCTAGAAAGAAAAGAGTGAGATATCCATTGAGATTGGCAGTGTAGAAAGGAGATGCTGCCGAAAAAATAGAGGATTTAATTTTGATGCATTCGTAGTGTAAAGAGTTCTATACTATTAGCAAATTATATAATGCCTTATATTTTAAAAACTGTTGAAATCTAAATGTTCTAGTTAAATCAATGATGTGCTGCCTTCTTGTTTTCTGTTAATACAAAAAGTTTTATACTAATAATAGATCAAATTTAATGCATTTAGTAATAGTAGATCAAATTTTAATGCATGTTTGGTAACATATTACTTTTATGAAAAAATCGCTTTGTTTTTCAAAAGCATATTTTGATTATAAGCTGTTTTGAATACCAAATAAGTTAATCCAAACACACACTTAGACTGAAAAATAAATGTCTTCTTGTTATGTAATAATATATGTCTTTGACTCTTATTATGTACAGCCCAGTGTTTTAGTACCATGATTTTCTTGGCTTATATTCTATGCCTAGTGAACGCTGATCACTATATTCCACTCTCCTGAATATATTTTCCAGCCATTTCAACTGATGGCGTATGGTGCTACACAGTATTGTGGGTGATTCCACATTCTGTATTGCTTCCTATGAGTTGTTCTTATCTGAGAGACCGCCTTCAAGCAATTTGCCCACCATGTTCGGCCTCATTTTATCTCATCCAGCAACCTACGAGATCTTCTCCTGTCTATCTATTGAAGTTCTGTTGCCTTGATCGAAAGGAATTATTACACGGTAACAAAAATCCTCTTCACTTGAAATGATATTTCATATCATATGTTTGTATTTGTTACTATGTTGCTTGTGCTGTTGTTTGATACTGTTCTAGATGTTACAAAAGTCCTCTGTGAGCTTGAACTTACAATTCAAAAGGTGAAAGTGACAACAACCCCAGATGACAGAGTCTTGGACCTATTTTACATAACAGATAACAAGTGAGTGACCTGTTTAATTCATTGCATATAGAATATGAAATTTTTCTAAATGCTATGGTGGTATTTGCTGACAATATTGATGGAATCTGCACTTTCTTGTTACATGCATGAATAGCACGATGATGAGTTGTTGTTTGCTTCAGACGTTTTAATATTGGTTCTCTCTTGGTGAAAGTAACTCTTGCGCAATTTAGTTTTTGTTTGTTACATAACTTTGTGTTGAATTCCCTGATAGCTTTATGCCTTTACCTCTTTGTCATTGCCCTTTTTGTTATCCAGTACCTGTTGTTGTGGCAATAGATGCTTAATTCTTTGGCCTAAACAGTGGATTTCTTCAGCGAAAGATATGGGTGATTGAATCCTCGGACACATTAATGTTGTATCCTCCTGTTTCTACCATGCTGGTTTTTTTATGTCTTACTGAGTGGAGAACCTTACTACCAATCAAGGGGCAACAGGGCGAGGGTTGAAACTGGCAGGGAGAGAAAGCAGAAAACTGTTGTATCTACCATATGTCCTTGCTCATTATTGATGCCAGTGCTGTTATTCTCAAAGACTGTTGAGGGAAAGCATTTTTGTGATAAATCATAACACTCTTAAATGAATAACTGCAGAGATATGGTTTAGTGGATCATACTTCTTGTTATTTGGTTGGTCAAAGTTATTAGTAAAATCTTGGTTCTATCAAATATTAATGCAGTTTATCAACTGCAAGTTTTATTTCAAGTGAATACTGATGCTTATTGGTAATTAGCACTTGCTTCAATTTTGTTCTAGGGAACTTCTACACACAAGAAAGCGACAAGATGAGACATGTGAAAGATTGCATGCTGTTCTGCGAGACTCATGTATCAGCTGTGAACTTCAATTGGCAGGTCCTGAGTATGAATATAATCACGGTATCTCTTCTGTGTCTCCTGTGTTAGCTGAGGAGCTATTTCGGTGTGAGTTATCAGAAAATGAAGTTCATTCTCAAGCTCTTAGCCCAGATATGAAAAAGTTGAAGAAAACCAATGTGACACTAGACAGTTCGTTAAGCCCCACTCATACACTTCTTCAAATATGCTGTGCTGATCACAAGGGTCTTCTTTATGACATTATGAGAACTTTGAAAGACATGAATATGAAGGTTTTGTTTTCTTTCTTTCCCAAAATTATTTGCAAGGCAGTATGCTTGATAGCTTCTCACTTTCCTCCAAGTACAATGTACTTGAAGGATATAACATCTTCATTTGGTCAAGTTTTGATGGAGTGGATCTGTCTACATGGGGTACAATGTGTCATTTCTGTTGGTAATTTGATGGAGATGAAAAATCCCATGTTGCATATTCAATTAGACAATCAGTGATTGGGTCCCCTTTTACCCACATACAGAAACAGCTTAATAATAATTTCACTTTCTGGCAGAGGGAAGTAACTGAATGAAACTGACAGAATTTATCACTACTGTTAGTTCTGCTATCTTGATTTTGTGATTCAGTCAACTTTTGGGCAAGAAATACCACAATTATGCCATCTGATTTGGAAAATCTATGGTTTGATGATGACTGTATTTATTTGTGTTAGTTTTGTGTGCATGTGGGCTTTTTTGTTGCTTTTGGTAGTCATCACTTTGCCTTGATAACTGGGTAGTAATTGGAGTGTTTTCAGTTTCAATTTGCAGGGTAATTAAATGGTGCAAACTGCTGAAGTATCTTTCACATATCACCTATCATTCTGTTAGCAAACCCCCCATTAGACAGCTGTACCAGAGAAAGAAAAAGAAGGTGAATAGAGAATCAGCTTCACATGTGGGAGAATCAACAGCACACGTAATGCAAGGAGGTAGTGGGATTGCAGCCTAACTAACTGGACACGTGGCACACAGAGAGAGAGAGAGAGAGAGAGAGCTGATTGTGTAAGAAATATAGTGGCAGTGGAAGAGAGAGGAGGTAGGAAAATTGTGAGTAGTGGAAAGGATTGGGAGAGAACTGGGCCTCTTGGATTGCTTGGGATAGTTGTGTGTTTACTATTCTTGTTTTCTGTAATTACTCAGACTATAGCATTCTGAATTACCCCACTGATAAGAATTCCCCACTAGTTTTCTGGTTAGGAGAGGAGAATTTATTTCCTTCATTTTATTGAGTTCTGAACCAATGTCTATTAACTGGTATCAGAGCTCCCGATTAGGGAGCTGTGGATGGTGAATTGAGAATGGAGGGGCGTGTGGAGGCACTGGAGCGGAGCTTGTCGCAGATGGAGGAGATGAGAAGGGAGCTTGACCGTATGAGAATAGAAAGACAGGAAGAAAGGGAAACCCAAGAAGTCTGATTCTGCAGAATGGAAAAAAAAAAGGATGAGAACCAATTAGAGCTGTTGCGGTTTATCAAGGGAAAAGAACCAGTACCACCCTAATGACCATTGGAGATGACGGTAGAGGACTGGGAAAGAGAAGAGGGGTGGGGAGAAACCAGTTCCAGTGGAATGACCACTGAGCTTTATCGAAATGCTCAGGATGATGACAGGGTGAAGAAACTTGAAGTCTCGATATTCTTTGGTGAAGAAACTTGAAGTCCTGATATTCTCCGGTGAAGATGCTTTCGGCTGGGTAAATCGCATTGAGCGATACTTCCAGATTAATGCAATGGAGGATGTAGAGAAGTTGGAAGCGGTCTTGGTAGCTATGGACGGGAAGGCATTGAACTGGCAGTAATGGTGGGAGGTGCGCAATCCATGCGCGACTTGGGAGGAGTTCAAGGAGGCTGTTGTCCGGCGGTTCCAGCCGCCGTTAGCCCAAAATCCCTACGAGCTTTTGCTGGGACTTCACCAAACCGGCACCGTTGTGGAGTTTTGAGAGCAATTTGAGCTTTTGTCGGCACCCCTCTGCAACCCCAATGACGACATACTCAGGGGTATCTTCATGAATGGATTACGGGAGGAGATTAGGTGTGAGGTGAAACTACACCGTTTAGGGTCTTTGGCAGAATTAATAGGACGTTGGCCCAGTTGGTGGAGGAGAGAGACTGGGCTTTGGGGAGGGGAAGAATGGGCCCAAATTCTAGGGGGTCCATCAGACCATATATGTCCAATAGAACAGCTTCTGTTGATGTTGGGCCCAAGGCCCAATTTAGTCAGGAAGGAGGGAGGCTGGGTTCCGTAATATCAAAAGCTGCCACTAAGCCTTATACTATTGGGAAGAATTATGCAGAGAGCTATGTAGCTGAAAATAGCTTCCGTAATAGGAGGGGAGCTGGATTTAAGAGGTTGAGTTGCAGAAGACAAGAAGCAAGGGTTTATGTTTTAGATGTGATGAGAAGTATAACCCAGAACACATTTGCAAGTTCAAACAACTACAAGTTATGCTAGTGGAGCCTGAGGAGGAATGGGAGGGTGAGCAAAAGGAAGAAGGAGAAAAAGAAGAAGTAGAAGAGAAGTCACTGCAGCTATCAATGCATAGCATTATGGGCCTCACCTCCAAGAGATCCCTGAAGTTGTAGGGGAGAATCAAAGGGAAGGAAGTGGTGGTTCTAGTTGATTGTGGAGCCTCAAATAATTTCATATTTAGTGAGATAGCTAAGGAGTTGAGCCTGCCAGTAACAAGAACTAAGGAATATTTGGTGGAGGTAGGAGATGGACATAAAATCCGATGTCAAGGAGTATGTAAGGGAATAACTATGGAGGTGCAAGGAATGAGCATTAACCTTGATTTTTTCTTATTCAAATCTTGGTGGAGCAGATGTGGTTTTGGGAATTGATTGGTTGGAGGAATTAGGAGAAATAAGGGCCAATTTCAAGGACTTGGCGCTCAAGCTGCGAGTGGGAGGGAGGGATGTGACCTTGAAGGGGGAACCAGCTCTTTCCAAGACCTCAACTTCCTTGAAGATAGTGTTCAAGGCACTACAGGATGATGGGCAAGGATTTTTCCTTGAGTACAGAATGCTGGCACCAACACAGCAAGATGACCATCCACATTGGCCTGAGTTGCAAGCTGTTCTTGATGAATTTGCAGACTTGTTTCACGAGCCTTATGGACTACCACCGAAGAGGAGACAAGATCATGCTATAATCTTGTAGGAAGAAGCTTCCATACCTCATTTAAGGCCCTACAGGTACCCTTATTACCAAAAAAATGAAATAGAGAGGAGAGTAGATGATATGCTTGCTACTGGAATAATCAGACCTAGTACTAGTCCATACTCTAGTCCTGTGATTTTAGTTAAAAAGAAAGATGGAGAATGGCGGTTTTGCGTGGACTATTGGGCTTTGAACAAAGTAACTATCCCTAACAAATTTCCCATTCCTATGGTGGATGAATTGTTAGATGAATTGGGAGGTGCCATAGTGTTTTCTAAATTAGACTTGAAATCTAGATATCACCAGATTCGGATGAGGAGTGAAGACATCGCCAAAAACAGCCTTTAGGACTCATGAGGGGCATTATGAGTTCCTTGTGACGCCTTTTGGATTATCCAATGCTCCCTCCACATTTCAGTCTCTTATGAATGAAATGCTGAAGCCATTTCTAAGAAAGTTTACCTTGGTGTTTTTTGATGACATTCTAATATATAGCAAAGATCTAACAGCTCATGTAACACATTTAAAAGGGAGCACAGGTTGTTTGTCAACAAGAAGAAATGCGGTTTTGGTTAGATGCAATT